>JAAGVU020000129.1:2592987-2616292 GCA_011763525.2 Mormyrus iriodes
GCCTAGCAGATGGAGTGTAAGGGGCGGGTCCTCAACCCCTCAGCCTAGCAGACGGAGAGTAAGGGGCAGGTCCTCAACCCCCCAGCCTAGCAGACAGCAAGTAAGGGGCGGGTCCTCAACCCCTCAGCCTAGTGGACAGTAAGTAAGGGGCAGGCCCCCAAGCTCTCAGTCTAGCGGAGAGTAAGTAAGGGGCGGGTCCCCAAGCCCTCAGCCTAGCGGACAGTAAGGAAGGGGCAGGTCTCCAAGCCCTCAACCTATTGGATGGTAAGTAAGGGGTGGGTCCCCAACCCCTCAGCCTAGCGGACGGAGAGTAAAGGGTGGGTCCCCAAGTCCTCAGCCTAGCGGACAGTAACAAGGGTAGGTCCACAAGCCCTCAGCCTAGCGGACAGTAAGTAAGGGATGGGTCTCGAACTCCTCAGCCTAGCAGACGGTAAACAAGGGGCGGGTCCCCAAGCACTCAGCCTAGTGGATGGTAAGTAAGGGGCGGCTCTGGGCACCATGTTGCTATGGCATTTGCATGTGTTTGAAAGAGTAGCACATGAGCTGTGAGATCACAACTGGGACATTTTCACAGCCTGATCTTCCTGTGCATTGCCTGGGAGCATCAGCCAATAGGAGCAGAAACTGTTTTACAATTTTCACTTCTCCATGATTTCTACATGAAACAGATTAAACAGAAAGACATTAACTTGAAGACACACAATATTGTGTATTCTGTTTATTTAAAATTATTCCTTCAGTGGTTTGATGTACTTTTCTTGTCCTAATGTGTAGATGTGTGTCCTGAGGGCGTTTGTCAATTTATTTCATTCATGTTAATATTATCGATGTCCATTCAATAAAAAATGTGCTTCTTAATGCGTACGGGAACTGCCACATAAAACTCCAGATGTATCTGGCTTCTGCTTTACACAGCCTGCCATTATCCTTGTGTTTCTTTCTCCGGACTTCTCTGATCAGTAATGAAAGGGGACTCGTCCGGGTTGCTTACCATCAAGAGCCAAGTTTTTGTGTTATATACCCCAGATAATACGCTATCATCCAGCTGTTTGTCGTACTTCATCTTAAGTCTGTGCATTCTACCAGACTGTCTATGGTGATTGTGCGCACCCCCCCCAACCTCCTCCCCACAAGGCCCCCAGTGTGTCTGGCTAGTGGCTCAGACAGCTAGTATCCGCATTGCGTTGTACCACTCCTGTAAGAAAAAGGGCACATATCAGCATTCTGCACTACTCTCCAGTCTACACAGGCAGAAAATCTCTCCCTTCCCTGGTGGAAACAGAGCACCCTTTGTCTGATTTTAAGAAGCTGAGTCATAATATTTTAGCTTCGGTCTTTTTGTCTTGCCGATCTTAGAGATTTGATCTACGGCACTTTTACACAAAGCCCCAAGCACGTACGATGCAAGAACATCAACTGTATCACATTTTTGGTGTCAGATCATATGTAACCGATGTTTTCCTACCCTGACATTATTTTAGTAGCCAATTAGTGTTGTCGTGCTCATACAGTGGGAAGGTTGTCGAGTCACGTAAGTAAGCGAACCTGCTTAGTAACAGCAGCATCAGGACCAGTAACATCACAGGCATCACTGGGCTGTGCCTCAGACCGGGGTTTCGCATGTTGGCGCCATCGCTGATGGTTCAGACTGATGGTCAAAGGCCGCAGTCATACTGCTGTGTGCTTGAGTGCTTCCCATACGGGTCACAGCAAGCTGCCTGGAGTCCAGCGCCCCATAAACAGGACAGTTCACACGGAGGCTGGGGAGCTTTAACCTACACGCAGAAGACCCCCATTTTAAATTAGCAAGCTTAGCTAATAATTACGTACTGCTATCACTGAGATTGTACTGAAATTGGAAGCCATCTCAACATATTTACAGATGACATTATCATTAGAGGAAATGAAAGGTAGTCAGGGAGATTTTTCCCTGGAAAATGTCACCAAGCCTCAATATAAACAATATAATCTTATTATATTGATTATTGAGGCAGTTGCAAACATTCACCTTTACACCATGCCTCAGACTGGAGTTATCGGTCTATGTCAGCCCACATTCAGATTGGTAGCATTTGTAGACAGGCATTTAAGGTAAGGGCTAATTCTACTGAAAGCAGGGGACACGGCTAAGAAACTCGCTGTGAGTCAGCATGGTAAGGATCTCATTTACCTGGAAACCACCATTTGGAAGAAGCAAGAAGGTTCCAAAGTGACAACTGGTGGAAGAATTCTTTAATGTCATTTGGGAACTACAGCCAATTGCTTTAGCTAACACTGACTGCAAGCTGCTGTCCATTAATCAGCCTTCATCCATACAAACCCTACATTTAGCCTTGTGGGCAATAAATGTATATTTTAAAGAAGGGGGAGTTAATGCAACCTCGGGTGGTGGGATGCAATGAGACATTTCCGTGACTTCTGGCCTTGATGTACTTCTTATTCTTACTGAGATATTGACCCTCCTCCACCCCCCCACCTCACTTTCTGTGTTTCACACGTTTCCTTTCACAGACGCGCGCAGGCAGCTAAAAGCGGAGCAAGGGAGACAGAGACGTGATGCCTGAAAAACGTGAGGGGAGCAGGAAAGAAAGGAAGAGGGGGAGAGTGAGCGAATGAGAGGACGGAAAGAAAAAAACGGAGATAGGGACTATTGAATACAAAAGATGGAGAGAAGCTGAACATGGAGGGAAGAGATGCTGAAAAGGGGCAGGAACTGTGGCGAGAAATGTGGACAGAGAGTATGTGTGTGAACGAATGGATTTTTCTCTGTGTGTGTGTGTGTGTGTGTGTGTGTGTGTGTGTGTGTGTGTGTGTGTTTTATCAGTGACACAGACTGACACAAGAGGACAGCGAGCGAGCAGACATCCGTAGGGCTGAGGGAGGCAGGTATAGCACCAAATGATGGAATCAATAGCTTTGTCTGCACTGAACCAGCTGTTTAGCTCACTGTCTGGTGAAATCCTAATTGCTTATAGCCATCCAGCCTGGCAGGGAGAGAGCCTCATAGAGAAAGAGGCGTTGAGGCACAGAGGACCAGGGGAGAGAGCCTTACAGAGACAGAGACGGGGAGGCACAGATGGACAAGGGGAGAACCTCACTGAGACAGAAGTGGGGAGGCACAGAAGAACAGGGGAGAGAGCCTCACAGAGAATGATGTGTTGAGGCACAGAGGACCAGGGGAGAGAGCCTTACTGAGACAGAGATGGGGAGGCACAGAGGAGCAGAGGAGAGAGCATCACTGAGACAGAGGCAGGGAGGCACAGAGGAGCAGGGGAGAGAGTCTCTCAGAGTCAGAGGCGGGGAGACACAGGGGAGCAGGGAAGAGAGTCTCACAGAGACAGAGGTGGGGAGGCACAGAGGAGCAGGGGAGAGAGTCTCACAGGGACAGAGGCAGGGAGGCACAGAGGAGCAGAGGAAAGAGTCCACAGAGGCAGGGAAGCACAGAGGAGCAGGGGAGAGAGTCTCACAGAGACAGAAACAGGGAAGCACAGAGGAGCACGGGAGAGAGTCTCACAGAGACAGAGACAAGGAGGCACTGAGGAGCAGGCAAGAGAGTCTCACAAAGACAGAAACAGGGAAGCACAGAGGAGCAGGGGAGAGAGTCTCACAGAGACAGAGACAAGGAGGCACAGAGGAGCCGGGGAGAGAGTCTCACAGAGACACAGTTGGGGAAGCACAGAGGAGCAGGGTAGAGAGTCTCACAGAGGCGGGGAGGCACAGAGGAGCAGGGGAGAGAGTCTCACAGAGGCGGGGAGGCACAGAGGAGCAGGGAAGAGAGCAGGGCACAGCCGACGTTTTTCTCCTCTATCTACAGCCCCAAGAAATGAAGATAAGGAAGACTGGGGCAAAACAACAGCTTAGTTTTGTTTTGCTTTTGGACTAATGGGATGATTTTTGATTTTTTTTTAGAATGCAGCTAATAACACCCAGACAGCAGCAGTCAGGGCATGGAGAGAGAGAAGCAGAGAGAGAGAGACAGAGAGAGAGAGAGAGAGAGAGAGAGAGAAAAGGAAGAAAAGAGAATCAGTTTCCTTTTGTGTGTGTGTGTGCGTGTGTGTGTGTGTGTGTGTGTGTGTGTGTGTGTGTTAAAAGAACAATGTCATTTGTGTATCAGCAAATCCTGGTGAGTGTGCATGTTATTTGTTAGACAGCACAGAGAGTAAGCATGTCCTTCTGGTTATTCTTGTGCAGAATCTAATTGAATGTAACCCTTTAAATTAGTCTTATTTACATCTTCAAAAATAAATCTTTTTTCTCTATCTAAATGATTTACTTCAGATTTCCTGTTCCTGCAATAGTCCTTATAGCCAATGGAGAACAAGAAGTTGAACGAGCTGGGAAATGTTTCAATGAATGTTAGAAATAATGAAGCGGAGAATTAAATTGTAAAAAAAATGTACATGTTGCATGCATGTCCTGTTGTGCATTATGGTTTGGCATGTGCACATGTGTGCTCATCTATGTGGCAAGCTGTTACATGTGCTTGTAAAGGAGGTGAGAACACGACGTCGTCCTTGTAATATACCGAGTCTAAAAAATAAACTGCAACATAAAAAATACAGTATTCCTTATATAATTAATGTGGTGGCTAAAGGGGAAAGATCATGTAAATAACCCTTTTATTATTTATTTGTCTTTTTGGTTATGCGTAAGCTGTCTGCATTGAATCTTAAGGACCAAACTGCTCTTCTTGTATGTTGAGAAAAAGCAGGGAAAAATCGCCGAGAATGAATTTGTACACACCATTAGAGAAGCACAAGCAGTCAGCCTGTCAATGTGAGAGTCGGCTGCTAGGTGGCGCTGACTCACTTTGTGATTTGCAGAGGGAACGTTCGCCTGAGCTTTGTTTCGACTTTTCAGATGCTGAGGCTTTTCTCTCTTTTCTCTGCTCTCTGCAGGTGATATTCCTGTGAGCCTCTCACACATATTGGAAGTGTTTTATTGTGAATCTTCAAAATGGAACCATGAGAGGCATCTCAAATGTCTACAGTGCGCTTCCCCATCTCCCAGGTCCCCCCACCCCACATAAAACCCAGAAAGATATCCTCAGAGCGCATTGTAAGTGAAAGGAGAACACGTAAATGTTTCTGAGTGAGCTGTGATGTGCCTCTCACAGCTGGATGAAGAGGGCTGGCTTTAAAACCATGCTGTAATGAAATTATAAACAAGATGTAATTGTCAGCCAAGAAACGAGGCATGACAGCTATAACCAGGAAACGGCCGCATAAAAACAATCATTTTTTTGGTAGAAAGGAAGAGAACAGAACAGAAAAACCTGACCTGTTGTTTAAATCTGTGCGCCATATAATATGGCATATTATTTATACACGGATGTCATTTAATTTGATTTTAAATAACACAAGTGAGTGGTGTACAAATTTGCACTGCTAAATTTAGCAATTTGCAACATTATACTACAGACTAGACAAAAGTTCACCTGTTGACAATGTGCAAGATTGATGCTGTTTGACAAAAGCACATTTCTCAGGCTGTGATATGTGACATTAAATTTTCTGTCCAAACTTTATGAGATTCTTGCCACCATAGATGTCAAATCTGAGTGACTCCAACTACAACTATTCCAGGCTGGAATCTGCAAGTTACCAGCAAAACACTAGAGCTGCCAAACATGTCTGGCTGTCCCTGAGACCCTTAACCTGTGAGGTAGCTTAAGGTCACAGGTGAGGGCCTCGGGAACAGGGCTGCATGTGCTTGCTCCGCACGGAACGTAAGCACCAACTCCAGGACCAGTTTGGAACATGCCAAAGAGACGTGTACTATCAAGGGAGGGTGACTTTTCATAATCTTTTATTTTCTAGCCATAAAATGTTTTTACCTTCTGACATATGACTTGCTTTTTAATCGTACGACTAAGATGAATAATGTAAATATTTGACTTACTGTTAAATCAGCTTGAACATCGCAGATTAATTACTGTGTTGTGCAACACTGACCATCCATCCAATATATCTGTCTGTCTGTCCATCCATCCATCCATCCTTCTGTCCACCCAAAGCCAGCTCTACCTTTTCAGAAGTTCTAGGCAAAGTTTTACCTGGGAGGCCCTCCTGCCAAGCAGACTGATGATCATTTCACCGCCTACACAACACAGGCAATTCCTATTCTGCCTATAACTACAGCCAGCCCCATGTCCATCCATCCACCCGTCTGTCCATATATCCAACTGTCCACCATAACATCATCATCATTAACTATAAAATTGTATGCATTTTGGAGACTGCTATGACCTGATCTAGCTATTTTTTTCACTTAATATACAACAAATATGGATGTCTGTCAGCTTAAAAAACCATATGAACATGAAAAGTAAATCTCACTTGGAGGTCCTTCGTGGGAAGTTGGTTGCACTGTCATTGAAATGATTGTAGATGAGAGATTTGTGCTTGTTGGGGTGCCTTGTGTTCGGCCCAGTGAGACAGCACAGTGGTCACTGTGTGTGCCACGCGCACGGTACTTTGCAGCTTCAAAGTAAATAAATGAAATGATCATTTGCACCTCAGTCTTGTCTTCTGACAGGTCTTCTGATACACATGTAGTATAATTACATACAGCACTAAATAGCACATGGTTGCCTGTTGTTAAGTAAAAGCCAGTGAAACATCTGCAGGCTCCTTTGTTTCTATAACGAAATTACAAAAAAATTGTTTACGCATCATATAAGCTATTTTAAGATACCATGACATATAACTTTTTCGTCTATTGGACGAGTATGTGGGGGTCACGCCTGCGCATTACAAACAGGTCATATGACGCAGACATGATCACATTAGATATGAAGAGCATTGACACAGACAAGCAAAGGACACCTGTACTTGTTCAGCGCACATGTACATTTGCAGGATTGTAGCACAGTAGCAAAACATACCAAAATATATAAATGTATGAAGAGGAAACATTACTAAAGTGTGTGATTTAATGAAGCGCATTTGAAAAAATATAATTTACTCCAGGAAAGGATCAAGGGACCTTTCTGTCTAAAGTGCGTATAATATAGTATGATTGGTGGTGGACTGTCCTAGCTATTAGTAGGTAATTATTAAATTACACAATAATCTACTGATTCCATTGAAGTCCTATATGGTTATTTATACAAACTTATAAATAAAATTCATATAGAACACTATTCCACACTGTGCACTGTATTTATTTCTTCAGCATGCAGTGCGCAGTGACCTCAGTGTGTCCCAACACCTGTCCTCATCCATGCAGTGCTGGCGGTCCAGGAACAGTGTGGAGCCCAGTATTGATTGGCTCGTCTATGTGGAGACAAACGAATGCATTAGTACCCAACTCACCCTGCCTTTGAAAATATATTAACTCTATATATTAGACACTCCGTCTGGTTACCATGGAGACACACAGAAGGGGGAGGAGTTGCAGAATGGGTTGAGGCAGTAGGTTTGATAGGTAGTCTGCCCCCGACCCCTTACTGTCTCTCACATTCCTCTTGCTTTCTTCCTCTCTTTCTCAGTCCTTTCAGCTACCTCTATCTTTTCTTTATTGAAAAGCATATTTTCTCTCCCATGGCTGGCCCACATTTCCAGAACCTTACTTTTTCTTAATCATTCGAATGTTTCCCTGTCCATTTCACTTCCTCCTCCCCCCAGTTTCATTAGAGTGGTTTTCTTTTGTTCGATAATTCTGCCCTACTTTTCTGCCTCTCTCTCCTCCACTGAAGTCCTGTCCTCTATCCTCCTGCTTAGTTCTCTTCTCGGCTCTCTCATTTTTATCTCTTCTACGGGCTGCATCCTTTGACCCCCCCCCACAATTCATTTCTGCATTCTGCAGCAAAAGGGTGGTGCATTGTGGGAGAAATGGAGGGGCTAAACAATGAAAGGAAAGGAGAGTGGGGGTGTTCTCTCACTTTTTACCACCTTGCTAAGAATAAGGAGAGAGAAAATAGCTTAAGAATAATATATACAGTAAAAAATAATATATACAGTATATTATAATTTGGAATTTGTCTCTAATGTAAAATTCCTCAAAAAGTGCTGCATAGAAATTTGCATTTACTTTCTAAGCTGCTAAGCTTTTTACTGTTAATCAGCTTACAGCTTTTCCCCATTTACACTGCAGGCTAAGTAGCTTATTCATGACGAGTACATAAGAGGGAGATGTGACCCTGCCCAGACAGGGCAGACTATGTCCCAGCTCTGTAGCCAGGCTTGGGGAGGGAGCACGTGGGAGAGCATCTGGTGGCTGGGTCGCTACCCATGGGGCCTGTACGGGCATAGCCTGAAAGCCTACATGGGCCCATCACCTGCAAGGGGGAGCTGTGGGAGTCAGGTGCAGTGTTGATTGGGTGGGAATCAAAGTGTGGTGGACCAATTGTCGGCTACCAAAACTGGCTGTAGGTACATGGAATGTAGCCTCTGTGGTGGGGAAGGAGCCCGAGCTGCTGTGGGAAGTAGAGAAATACCGACTAGATATAGTCGGGCTCACCTCGATGCACGGCTTGAGCTCTGGAACCAAACTCCTGAAGAGGGGCTGGACTCTATGCCATTCTGGAGTTGCCCATGGTGAGAGGGGCTGGGCAGATATGAGTCTACGTATAGCTCTCCCCGGTTTGGCACCAGCACATTAGAGTTTACCCCGGTGAACGAGAGGGTCACCTCTCTTTAACTTTGGGTTTGGCGACAGGCTCTGACTGTTGTCTGTGTGTACATGCCAAACACCAGTCCAGGGTATCCGGTCTTCCTGGAGACCTTGGAGGGGGTGCTGGAAGGCGCCTCTTCTGGGGACTCCGTGGTTCTGCTGGGGGACTTTAACGCTCATGTGGGTAATGACAGTGAATCCTGGAAGGGCATATTTGGGAGGAATGGCCTGCCCTATCAGAATCAGTTTTTGGACTTCTGTGCTTACATGTACAATCATGGCTCTTAGCCTCTGTTTTTGCCGAGATGGAAGATGCTGGAAAAGGGAGTGGCCAGGATGCAGGGGGTCAGGCTATTTTTTTGGCTCTGTCCCTCATCCTAGATGAGTACAGGGCTTCAAGCGGGGGACGCTGGCAGCCAGTGATCTTCTCTGCACATTGTACATTACGCTGTAGTCTCCACCTTAGAGTGCGATGTTGCAAATTCAAACCAGACACAGATGAAGGATGTAATGACTGATTCTACTGCAGCCGTGTAGAACTTGGCCATGAACGTCTGCAACAGTTTAAATTTCTTTAGCTGACACATGAAGTATAGGTGCGGGGGTGTTGGGGGCTTTTTCCAGAAGTCAGTGATCATTTCTTGTTCAAGTCTAATTTGTTTTCATCACACCATGACACCAGTTGACTTACTTCTTCCCTGTAGTTGGACTTTTTGGTGTCGTCTGCAAACTTGAGGAGTTTTACAGAGTGATTTTGTGAAGTGCAGTCGTTGGTGTACAAGGAGTAAAGCAGGGCAGAGAGAACACATCCTTGTGGGGCACCAGTGTTGAGAAGGATGGCATCTGAAACAAGGTTGCTTGTCATCACGATCTGTTTCCTGCCAGTTAAGAAGTCATGGATCCAGTAATAGAGAGATGGTGGAACATTAAGGGTCTTGAGTTTCTCAAAAAGTAGATCTGGGTTGAAAGCAGAACTGAAGTCCACCAAATAGATTCCAAGCATAAGTCTGACAGTTATCTAATCCTGGTGTTGCAGAGTGTAGGGCAGGTCCGTGTTGATGGCGTCATCAACAGACCTGTTTAATCTATAGGCAAACTGTACGGGGTCCTGGAGAGTTTCAGTAATGGTTTTGAGAAATTGCTGGATGATTTTCTCAAAGCACTTCATAACTGCAGAGGTCAGGACAACCGGTCTGTAGTTATTCAGGAAGGAGAGTTTTTGGTTTTTTGGAACTGGAATAGCTGAGTATTTGCAGCAGGTAGGTACTGTGCACTGGCTCAGACTCCGATTAAAGAAGTCAGCAGAAATGGAGGCCAGTGGATCTGCACAGTGCTTGAGAGTGGCGGGTGAGATGTGATCAGGGCCAGCTGCGTTCCCGATGTTTTGTTTCTGGAGTGTGTGTCTCACTTATTGATCGGTGTTTATGGTGGGTGGGCTTGTGGGAACCTTTGAAGAGAAGGGGGAGGGGGAGGCAGACAAGGTGTTGCAAAATGACTGTGGTCAGGTTTGGGGGGGATTTGTGTCTCAAATCTTGCATAGAAGTTGTTTAGCTGGTTTGGCAGTGAAGGGTCTGTTTCAGTGATTGGCCATTTTGGTTTAGTGGGTAATAGTGTGAAATTCCCATCCACGCGGAAGAACGGTCATTGAAAGAAAAATACTCCTCTAGTTTGCCCCTGTTTTATGTTTCTACGGGCTGCATACTTGGCCATTTTGTATTCCACTTTGTCACCACTCCTATGGACCTCTTCTTTGGTGAGGCGGCCCCAACTCATCAGCATAATCGTCCAGGCTGCTGCTGGTGGACTTAAACAAGTCCCAGGCAGTCTGTACGTTTACATGCACAGTTAAGTCAAGCTACAGTTATACCTCGACTAGGCCATTTAATCAGACTGCTGTCCTTGTCCCAGCATACATGCATGGGAGGGGAATCGATTTAATGACCTAAGTGTCCCACTTTGCTACGATAGGTGGCGATATGGCTCCTTTCAGCTTGTTAGTATTGGGCTTTTTCCGGTTGACCTATTACATCACAGATGAAAAAAATAAAATTAATAATAATGGATGCGTGGACAAATGAAGTGACACTTTAATTGCAAATCCTTTTGGAAGAAAAAATACAGCGAGATCAGGATAGCAAAACAAGAAATAAAGTATTTTGCATAATATACTATGAACGGTATTGGAAAATTTTCAAATATTGCAATGTGATTTTATTGTAATAAATACTGAGGTGTTTATGAAACAAAAAAGGAGTTCAACATAAATTTCTCACAAACCCGTCTAGGAATGATTTAAACGGCATGGATGAAAATGATTATCACTGTCTCGGAGAACGCATGCAGCGCTCATGCAAAAGCAGCAGAGGTGAACTTTAAACTGATTATTAAACATATATTAGATAATCTATAAAAGGAATAATCATTAAAATTGAAAAACTTGCTAAGTTTTTTTCCTATGACAATAAAAATGTTTTAGCAAGGTTCCCTGCACTATAAAATCGATACCGAATTGAAGATAAGAAAAAGCCTGATCTTATGTGCATAACATACGACGTTGGTATTAATATCGCACATTGTCCAGCCCTATAATACATTACAGCCACTGGTACCAGTTTCTATGCCAGTGCAAAACAAACACCTTGAAGTACCGTACTTTTGGCACCTTCTTAAAGTACCAGAAGAACAGTACCTGGTGTGGTGGAAAAGCGCCCTTTAGTTGAGTGGTGAATTGGACAGCTTTACAGCGCTGTACATTTCGTACATGCTGTATGTTGTGCTTTTTTTGTTGTTGTTTTTTACAGTCGAGATGTACGCTATTCCTTTTGGCTATAGTGTTATCCGAAGGCAGATGACACCACCGAATGGTACTGGAGTGCGCCAAAAACGCAACCTCTGCTATTCGTCATGCTTCTGCTGTTACTTCTGGGTCAAAGCACGGAGGGGGAACTGTGGAGCATGCGCAGAGTGCCTAGGCCAGTTTGAGTGCAATTGAACATAACCATGCAGGAGTAAATTGACTCCCAATCGCAATATCTGGGTGTCTTAGTCCAACTTCAAGAAATTCAATTTAGTATGATTTCAGTCAGGCTAACATGTTTACATGTACTTTAAAAGTCCGGTTCTAGTCCGGCGATCACAATAATTCAATTTGTCTTGTAAACTTACTGAGTAGAGTTTAAACTGTCCTTCAGAGCATCTGTGGCTGCAGTGATCCATGTTTTCACCAGCCTGATTTTGCGTTTTGTACCTTTGAGCTTCCGTATGTATGAGGGGATGAACTGGATGAGTGAGCGGTCCGAGTTGGGCATGGATATTTGTCAGGTATATATTCTTAATGGTGCTAGAACAGTGGTCCAGAGATTTACTTTCCCTGGTGGGACTGCTAATCAGCTGTTTATATTTTGGCAGTTCCTCAGTCAGTTTAGTGTGGTTGAAGTCCCCCAGTATGATCACCGTAAAATCTGGTGCCCCTTTCACACTGGAAACTTGCCGGAGCTGATGCTGATGCCAGTGCTCAGCTGGAGCTGGGCTGGAGCTCAAGTCGGCCACCAAAAATTGTCTCACATTCACACTGCACTTGGTGCCGAGAGGGTAGAACGATGATGTTAGTCTGTGCGTGTTGCTGTGGGAGGGATACCATTTCAGAAGCGAAGACAAAAATAGACGACCATGCAAGATGCGATGAACGCAGGACTTTTTTGAATTTACTTCAAATGCTTACATTATTTTTAGCTTTAGATATTGTTGTTCCTGGGTTTAGCCCAAGACAGTTCATTCAAAATTTCTGAGCATACCGCGAGTCATTTGAGTACATCTGCCAACGACTTACCCTGCACTTCAGTGGTCCAACACAAACTACCGTTTGTGTGTTCCAGTGAAGAAGTGGGTCGTAATCAGAGATGCATTCATGGATGAACTATGAGTCATGCATGCTAACACGCGAGGATGTGCATAACCGTTATGCAAGTACACATTCACCTTTAACCCCTGTGTTATTTTGGGGGTCGAAGTGACCCCAGTCCATTTTGAAAATGAGGATAAATTCTATAGATTCTAGAATTTAGAACGGAAGAAGTAAAATAAACAAGGGTTAAAAGCGATACATGCAGCTATCAACTGTTGTAACAGTACAGATGTGTACTTATTTTCTGTGCATTTGTGCTGCTATGACAAGAAATTACTGTGCATGTCCATGATTTTCAAAATGGATCCATAATATCCATAGTGTGATGTCCAGCCCTTCCCGGTCTGTTTCCCCAGTGTTTCCCCACAGGCGGGGCTGGGTAGCAGCCACGCCTGCTGAGTGTTGCTATGTTACCTCATGTTCTTTCCCTGTGTTAATCACCCACAGGTGCCCCTCGTTCATTCCTCCCTGTTTCCTGATATAAGCTTCCCCTGTCCTGTGTTTTGTTGTCGGTCTTTGTGAAGTGCATGTTTGTGTGTACCCTCTCCCTGCTTGTGCGCACGCATGAAATAAAGTCCCCGGACAGGGTTCCCCTGTACTCGCTGCCGCCTGCTTCCTTTTGCCCGGTATCATGCCTGCCGCCGTGACACATTAGTGTTTAGGGTGAGCAGTGCCGTTTTTATTCAGCTCTTTTTGACTTCCTGTACTCGTTTACTTTTTTATTAAATCTTGCTCCGTTATTCTGATAACCACTGCCTTCTCTAACTCACGCTGCATTGCTTCGTAAACTTTTGCTTCTGCTCTGATGACTCTAACCCCTCCCCCTGAAGTTACACGCCCCCAACACTGGCCCAGCAGACTTTTGGGACCAGAAAAATGAGCACCAGCCTGGATATATTGGCCCGGCACCGCAGATTTTTTTTTTTTTTGGTGTGAATGCAGTGACCGGGCCGGAATTTAGGCTCGGCGTGGGCACCGGCTCCTGTGTGAAAGGGCTATAGGTGTTTCAGCTCGGCCTCTGCCATCTGCTCAGCCAGCTGTTGCTGTGCTGAATGTGTCAGGGTCAGCACCCGTCTGGTCCTGTCCTTCGTGTCTCTTCCCCATTTAGCCAGCAGGTGGCTGGCCATCCTGTTCCCTCCTCCATCTTTTAGTCTCTTAGCCCCAGTGTGTTTTCCCTATTCCTCAGTCTGCCCCCATAGCTCAGGGAATTGACTGTATAGTTTGAAAACAATTAAAACTCTGGTCATGTGTTTGAGGCTGGCCAAGGGCCAGTCTCACCTGTTTATTTGTATTCACTGTTTCTGTTTCCCCAGTGTTTGTCACTTTGTTTTGTTTCCTAGTTATAAGTTTGCCCTGCCTTTTGTCCTGTTCACTTCCAGACCAGTTGGTATTTCAGTTCCATGTTACTTATCCTAGTGTAGTATTCTCAGTATGGTTAGTTACCTAGTTTCAGTGTTTGTTAGAAATCCCTAGTTCTGTGCCATAACAGGCATTTGAGGAACATCCTATTGGCACAGATCATGCCTTTCATTGAGAAGTTTGACAAGACCTTTCACTACTTTACCTAGTAACACCCACCATCTGATTCATGGGTCAATTTACTTTTTGGGAAGCTGAAGAGAATTGGTGAAATACGAAAGAGAACTTCAAAAGGAAGACTGGAAAGGTTCAGTAGGAGTGAAGATGCCCCAAAGACTGCGGCAAGACTGCAGAACAGTTTCTACCCCCAAGCTGTCACACTGCTAAACACACTCCTCCCACTCAGAACAGCACTACAGTGACCTGAACTGAGACTTATGCACACTAAACATATCAGGCACTATGCACAGAATATGCACTGTAACTGTCCTGGCTCCTAGCTGTCACTCAATTACCTATGTTGACTGTACAACAGAGCTGTGTCACATTCATCTCAGTACCACAATTGTGTTCCATGTAATCCATAAAACTGTGCAATATTGTTCACCAAGATAATCATCCTGCAGGAGCACTACAGCTCTCAACCACTGCCATGTTCAGGTGCCATAATTTGTCATGTGCAATAATTCATGGGCAGTATTGCCCCTATACTGTGTATTCTAATTGCTATATGCTATTATTTGTTTACTTATCTTCCTTAAATTCTTCTTCAGCTTGTACAGTTTTTACTGAGGCTTCTGCAGGATGATGCAAACATCATCTCATTGTACTTGTAGTGACAAAGAGATCATGTATCTTGTCTCTTGCCATGACTCTTTTCTCTTTCCCATGTGTTTGTCAGACTGTCTCCATGAAGACAGGTAAGACAGCAACAGACAGTTTTATCATGGAGGCCTCCAGAATGCCTGCAGGTGACTGGCCCTCATCTTCATTTCTCCTTCATGTTGCTATCCGTTATCTGCAACTCTCTTGACTTTTTATCATCTCCACCGGTCGTTTTTCCTTGAGCAGGTTGCAGGAAGAATCACAGCTTCCACTTCACCTGCTCGCACACCAAATCCTTCCATATTTCGCTTTCAGTGGATGGTCTCTTGCTTATTATGCCTCGGTTAGCATTGTGGCCATTCATGTTGAGAATTTAAATCCACACTTTGCAGAATCAGATTCATTGGCTACTCATCAGTGTCGTTTTATCGTGTAATTTTAGTCAAGCAAATAAGTCCTATCCACAACCTGGCTGTTTCTTTTTATCATTAATTCTGTCTTTCTGATTGTGTTCCCCCATGAGGTGAGTTTAACTTCCTTCTACAGCCACAATTCCCTCTTCTCGCAGTGTAACTCATTTGTTATCAGCTCTAATATTGATCCCCGTGTTCTTCTACCGAAAATAAATTGGGGAATCAGTCACTGCATTAGCTGTATACATCGAATTACATTATGATTAATAAAGCGGACGAGACACATGAAATGTGACAGCTTCACCAGAATTAAAACTAAATAAAAGACGTGAGAGATTTAAAAGTAATTTACTGCTTTTGGCTAATATGATATACATCTGACAGCAGTGAACCTAACTTCATGCCCTTCGACTGTGGGTGAAAACCGGTGCAAACAGTTACGTGAGGAGAGCTTACAAACTGCACGCACAGTGCGCAGATCCACACTCCTCCAGTGGCCATGTTTGCCAGTAAGACACCGTGCTGCCTCGCAGAATTATGTACTATTATTTAATATAATGTAAAGACTCAATACTATAGGGTCATGTTTTTACCTCCATCAATTACATAACCAAATTTTTCATTATTTACTAAAAAAAGAACAAATTTTCATGCCATTTATTTCTTCAATATTTTACATAAGAAGTTTACAAACGAGAGGAGGCCATTTGGCCCATCAAGCTCGTTTGGGGAGAAAACAGCTAATAGCTTAAAGTTGTTAAAACCTTATCTAGCTCTGATTTAAAGGAAGCCAAAGTTTTAGCTTACTACACTAACAGGAAGACTATTCCATACTCTAACTACGCGCTGTGTAAAGAAGTGCTTCCTCAAATCCAGTTTAAAATGTTCTCCTAAAATTTCTTGAACTTTTAAGATTTGAGAATTCAGAAAATATGACATATATCCAGTCTTACTTCAAACATTGACATTTAACAGATAATTCCTACATGCTTTATTCCAGTTACAGGTTTACAGTAGTCAGCTGCTGCGTATGATTGCATCACCTGTGAATGTGCAAACTGTGGATTTCCTACGGACAGTATAGGTTAGTTGCAAAGACAATTAAGTCAAACATCTATTTGGATACATCTACAAGACGACTTCAATGCACATAAGTTCCATAACAGACTGTATTAAAGATATAATATCCCTGTTACAGTGAAAATCCCAAATGCTCTTTATGACCTTGAAATCTTCTTACTTCCCACACGTATCTATTCATTATCCATTCATTGTGGTGAAATTAATGCATCATTCTCCAGCTCTCAGAGGCCATTATTAAATAATCTAGTTGCAAATAATGTGGATGATTCTGCAGAAGAAAACGTTGAATCAGGCAGACTCTATCCATGCTTTGTGATGTCATGGTAGTGCTGGAGAAAACAGCCAGGCTTTGGAGCTACTCAACTAACTGGCAATAAATATGTGAGATTATTCTGACAATGCAATGCAGCCTGTCCTCGGAACAACCTCAGAATTCCTAAAATCCCTTGTTTTCTAGTGTGTTGATGGATTGTATTTTAGCTGAGCAAAGGATTTATGAGGATTAGGAATGCTAATAGAAAATGGGCATGTCTATGTATGTTCTGTGGGAAACATTTTCCACTTTTAGTGACCCTAAAACAAATTAAATGTCTGTCATTCACCCCCTCAAGCCACCATAGGTCATGTTGAGCTGCAGGGCATATTTGACCGGCTCTGCTTCCAAGACGGCAAATCCCAAACCAGCCTGTGCCCCCCCCCAGCCTGCTCAGTCACGGTTAAACATCCTCATGCCTGCCTTTCTCTCTCTCTCTCTCTCTCTCTCTCCCTCTCTCTCTCTGTTTCTTTCAACTTTAGGTAGACTCCGTGCAGGCAGCCAGACAGTGAGGACTGAAGCAGAACAGAGCTTGTTTCTCTTTTCAAAGTGTGCCATGTCCTCGTTTTACACCCCCATTTCTTTTCTTTTCCCTGTCACACTCTGCTATGTATTCCCCCGCTTAACTTTTATCAAAATGGCTACCATGTGCGTAATTGCAAAACCTTTGAATCCATAGCATGTTCTGGGAAGATGAAAAAATGAGTGATACTTTAATTAATTTCAATTCATTTAGAAAATTACCTAAAAGGCAAAAATTATATTATGTAAATTTTCCATTTTATATATGAGACATTTTATATACAGATGAACAGACATACAGACTGACAGGTTGCATGTTACATCAAAGTCATTTAACTTTATGACTTTCTGATATTACAGGTTTCTTTGCTGGTGGCTGGCTAAGAGAAAAGACATCAATGTGATCAAAAATTAAGAACCTGATGGCGCACCAATAGAAACATTTTTGGCCAAGAAGTTGCCTTTAAATATTGCAGTAGAACAAATTCTGAAAAAAATTCTCAATATTCCTTGCTGTAAATGTGAGTCACCATTAAGCATATCGGCAATTGTGAAATATCTAACAGCAGGGGGAGCCAAACACCAGAGTTTGAGGCTTTAGGGTATTTCTTAATTAACGGCTAAAGTAAACAATGCTATTTACCAAAAACTCTTTTGTACAGAGAAAAGTTAGTGCTGCTGAAAATGAAAATGCACTAGAATTTAAAAAAAGTTTTCCAAATGTCATAAAATGTTAATGTGGCCAAAGTCATTAGTCATCTGCTGTAAACACAGTTAAGCAGCAGTAACAAAACATGAAAGCTGCTCTGAGAAGCGTCATGCTCTTGCATGTTTAATACTAAATGGAAATATTGTCAGTTTAATAACATTTTTTGATGATATTCTGTGTATGTGGTTGTATGACTAGAATTGGACGATATGGCTGAATTTTGCAGGAAATGATATAATTCAGTTTCAAGTTATCAAAGAGTATAATTTCTATACTAAATCGGTCACTATTAGGGATAGTGGGGCTGGATGAAACGTATGATTCTGATAGTGAGATTTTGTGTAATATGTATAATACAAAACAGATAGTGATGATCAAATATCCAAACCATCAAGTGATATACTTTGATTTTTTTGAAGATTATAGTGTGACAGAAGGTGCTTCCTAAAGGAAAAACATGGAAAAACATTGGGAACGTGCAATATGGGCTGCAATGGCCTGGCATTCCGCTATCCTCTGTGCTCTCCTGCCTCTGACGGGGTCTGTACTGTGGTTGGAAGATGGGTGGATGGATGGATGAATGTTTATACACTATATGTGGTACATTATTTGCCCACAATTTGAAGCCTTGAATTATGCATGGTGGTGTGCTCCGTCAGGTATGTAAAGAAATATCTTAAAAATCAAAGATGCCATTGGGGAAAGCTAAGCCAGTTTAATAAAGCTGTCAAATGCACTGCTGCCCAGTAAGTGTGCTGTGAGCCTTACTGTTTCTCCCTCATATTCGGAGGTAAGGCGGGGTTTACAAAGCCAGTTTTAAACCCCTAGTTGTGTTACTAAGTATAGCCATTACTCACAAGACATTACTCACAGAATAACAGCAAAACACAATCTGGCTGGTGGTAAATTATTCATTTTGATTTTGGTCTGTGGTTTGAATTGCTCGTCATGGTAACGGGACAATGCATAGGAGGGTGCGGATGATGTAATTCGACATTCCGTTCCGGTGCTGAGTAAAGGAGGTGATGTCTCCTGGTAGGACTAATCACAGTGATTCAGCTTCCAGTGTGAGTAGTTTGTGACGTATAATATGTGTAACAGGAGTGACCATTTCCAGTATCATAGGCTAGTTCAACTAGACCAGTATGAACAAAGTCAACTATGAAAATATATAATATTTCACTCCAACAAAGATTTTACAGCCCAGTATGTTTAATGCCACGTTGAAGCCCTAAGGCAGTCAGAATCCTGCCTGCTCCTGCATACCTATTAGTCAGTTATATTTTGTCTTGCGTTAGATTTGAGTGGGTGTGGGGGCGCATTACTTACATTTAGTCCTGTTTTTATTTATAAAAAGCGGGCATCTTTCATGATTCACACAGCACGCCCTTCGCTTGGTTCACATCCCGGGAAGAGCAGGGCTGAAGGCAGCAGAACATTTTATTTTTAGGGTGAATTGTGTCCAGTTGTCCGGTATACCTATTTAAAAATGTATTATACTATACAGTATGTTTAATATAGGATTATTAATATCTACTTGTACAGTAGCTATTTACTTTGGGGGTCACAGGTAATACACTATTGTCAGAATCAGGATTCACTTTATTGGCCAGGTACATCTGCATGTGTTAGTCATTTATTTTGGCGATACTGGTGCATACATTCATGGACAAGATATAAAATTTATAAATGAATGAATGCTCTTAATGATGAACCAAGTCCTACTTAAGAAAGGTTATGTGTCACCACTAACATTTTCTAGTGTCAGTAGCCTTGGTTTAACTCAAATATAGTATTATTTTTCTAATTGAAGGACAAAACAGACATATCATAAATGCAAGTCCCACACAAGGAAGTGACAATTTTTCCCCCCACTATAATGTGTATGTGTTTAAATTCTATAGCTTCCTGAAGGTCTATACACTAGGGACATATTGTTTATGTTTTAATATCATATATAATATCCTGGTGACTATCCCCACGCACAGAATTCTATTACTATGAACCAGAGACACCACTAGAAGCTGACACCTTCCAATACCATTCTCAATCTCAGGCATATTTTGCTTGTGACCATCACCAGTATAGGACATGTTGAATATGATGGGGCTATCACTATTTTCTGTATATAAGAAAAAATGGAATTATGTCCATAGTATTCAGAATGGCTCCTTTAAAAATGAGCTTGAATGGCCTTATCCTGCTATCAGATGTCAGAGGTGCTTATTTAGAAGTTGGCTTGGTCCATGATTTGATTATCAGTCTTTCCACCAACATCCACCCATCTCTCTTTCTAATGCATATCCAGTACAAGGTCAGGGTGAGTTTGAAGCCTATTCCAGAAAGCACAGAACTCATAACAGGGGTTTCCACCAAAGGCACTAACTGTGTTTACAGAAAACAAATCTACATTTTGTCATGGTCAGCTTTGTAACTTTTAACCAAAACAAAGGTCTAATAGCTCTTTTACAGAATTGAACTCCAACAGTTGGGCTTTCCCTAGCAACAACTGCCTGTATAAGTATGTTTCAGATAGTGAAATGTGGGCCTCCACCCACCATTTTCCCATGATCATGATAATAGCAGAAAAAAATATTTTTTTATTATTTAAAATAAGTCTTAACAATATAGTGATATATTGATATAATTATGAATACATCACTATATTATATATTATATTATATTTTATATATATATGTATATATGTGTATGTATGATATAATTTTTGTTCCTATAGCAATAAGAGCTATAGGAACAAATATAACTAATTAAATATAATTATTTAAAAATATTAACTGATACAAGGACCAGAATAAACCTTTTAAAAAATGAGTGAGGGAGGGTCCCTGTTCAGAAATCCTCCCACTGAACTGGGCCGCATTTCCCAAAAGTATGAGTATAACCATGAGTGTAACTTTAATGTGGTTCGGTTAAATGCACCATTTTTTATTTAAATGGAATTTCTGATGCACGTGGGAAGCAGTGGGGTGTGGGTGTGGTTGGGTGACATAATTAGAGCCAGATGTTGCCAAAAGTGATCACCCGTCTGGTTGTAGAACTAATCAGTCTGGCATCTGTAGTTATTCACTCAACCTTTTTCCTCAACATACGCAACGACTTCTCTGTGGATTCTGTGTAACAGAATCTTTAGAGAAACAGGAATATTTTAGGAGCTGGATGCTTCCTGTGTTTATAAGTAAAGAAATTAATAAAAGTTGCTTCAGATGCTTGGAATGTTTTTAAATGATAGTATGCAACTTTTTCTAACTTTTGAAACCAACCTAGAGCCAGTCAGTTTCTTTACATTCCTCTCTGTCAATCCCACTGATAAGATTAAATGAGCCACAACCCTAACCCACCATAAAATGCTCATTACTGAACATTCGCTCTTTAGGAAACAAATCATTTCTTGTCAATGACATGGTGCTTTACACTGGTGCAGACCTGTGTTTTTTAACAGAAACCTGCCTCAGACACTATTTCTCTTGTTGAAGCCTCGCCTGTTGGGTTTAGTTTCGTACAGAAATCACGTGGATGGGGGCATGGAGGCAGCTTGGCAGATATTTTTAACTCGATGTTAAAAATTGAACCCAAAATTATAAAAGATTTTACAACATTTGAAGCAATGGTACTTCAAATGGTGTCTGACCCACCCATCTATATTCTTATAGTATACAGACCATCTGGACCATACGCATCATTCCTAACTGAATTTGGGAGACTTCTCACTGACTTAGTCATTAACTTAGAGCAATGCTTCCCAACCCAGTCCTTGGGGACCTACAGACGGTCCACGTTTTTATTCTCTCCCAGCTTCCTGTCAGACAGTCAACATTTTTGATCCCTCCCAGCTCCCAGCAGGAATAAAAACATGGACTGTTTGCAGGTCCCTGAGGACCAGATTGGAAAACACTGACTTAGAGAATATTATAAAACTTTGATAACAATTTCATATACAGTGAGTCCTGCTGCAATACGTGATATCACGCTATGTATCTGTTGTAACGTGACTGATATATTACTACTGAAGTCCAATACAACGTGGAATCGCCTTTGTATTTGCACAATTTTCAGTTGGAGGGAAAAGCGCTATGTAAATTGTAGTGCGATATGGCCAGAAACACTATGTGCAGCTATTCAAGTGACAGTGATGTCTGATTTGTGAATGATTTGTTCTTTTGAACTGATTTTTTTCAGTGAATCAGTTGAACTGGTTTTCAAAGCTATAGGAATCTACCTTTTTGTACATCCACACATTGCACAGGTGAAAGTCTTAGATCCTAAAAATCTAAAAATATTTCACAAGTTATCATATAAAGACACACAACAATCTCTTTTAATTCACTTACATTCACTTACATTAATTTGTGGAATGACTTGAACATTGTGGTGCACCAACGGTCAGTATCCAATTTGACTGACCTTGAACAGACCTGTGTAGAAGAGTGGGCAAGTACTGCTCAGTCTAGGTGTGCAAAGTTGGTAGAGAAGTATCCCAACAGACTGCTGGCTGTAATGAAAGCAAAAGGTGGTTCCACAAAGTCCTGACATAGGGAAGTGATCCTTTAACCATCTCAGTGATTCTGTGTAATTTTTTTTTCCGAACTGTTGCTATTATATCTTTCACTTGGCAGTTAGAAGTTGCATTGAGTAACTACAGCTGGAAAGATATTTTGTGTGTGTGTGTGTGTGTGTGTCTTCATTTCAGGCTGCAAAGCAACAAAACGTGAATATTTTGAATGGGGGTGATTCTTTTCTATACCCACCGTACAACTGCCATAATGAATGTGTCCCTGTCCTCAGGTGTGCCTGACCAATTTAAAGTATCAGTCATCAGACCATTACTGAAGAAACCATGTTTGGATCCACAGGAGCTCAGCAATTACAGAGCTGTCTCTAATGTACCATTTTTTCAAAATTTTGGAGAGGATGGTCACTGCTCAGCTTCAGTCATACACTGAGACAGACACACAACATATTGGACACAGCACTGAAACTGCCTTAACATCATAAATGACATAACAATGGCAACTGATGCTGACACTGCGACTGTGCTAATGCTTCTGGACTTTAGTGCAGCCTTTATTCACAGTTGATCATTTCACCCTATTACAAAGACTCAAATCTGAGGTCAGGTTGTGTGGAATGGTGTTGAAGTGGTTTAAATCGTATTCGAGTAATTGATATCAATATATTCAAGTGTCCAATAACTGCACTCTGTTGTCAGTGTCACCGATCAATATGGAGTACCACAGGGATCAGTGCTGGGTCCTTTATTGTTTTCTCTCTACATGCTGCCGTTAGGTAACATAATGAGAAAAGATAATGTTAATTATCACTCCTATGCCGACGACACCCAAATATACATTTCATTTACCTCTGATAACACTGCATCTATTGTCATTTTAGCTAATTACTTTAATGAAGTTAAGACCTGGATGAGTGAAAACTTTTGGTCACTAACTGCGCAGAAACCCGAGGTTTTGTTGTTTGGTGGCAAGTCCATAGATAGGAATGCCATAATGTCTGCACTCCACTCCAGAGGGCTGAACTTTTCCCTC
>JAAGVU020000129.1:2631354-2643964 GCA_011763525.2 Mormyrus iriodes
TTATAAGGGCTTAAAATATACAAAAATAACCATATAAACATATGGTTTTTACTTCGTGGATTTTCACTTTTCACTGGGGGTTCTGGAACGCAACCCCTGCGATAGAAGAGGGATCACTGTAGTATCTTTTAATTAGGCAATAATCCAACTCCTCCTGAAGGCCCTCTAACTGCCCTGTGAAATTGTACCTCTGTGCTCACTTCCTCAGTATTTGGCATGTTCTCCATTGCATTTAATAACCTGCTCCAAACGTCTCAGCATGCTTTCCACAAAACTTCAGTAATAATCAATTGAGATTTTATGTATCCAAACAACTTTGATTGCTGTAACCAGTTCTTTCGCGCTACTTGGCTGTTTATCTGCTAACTTGTTCTTGAGAACCACTCTCAAGATCCTGTATGGGGTTCAAATAGAATTGTTCCCCTTCAAGGATTTTGATATTCTTCTTCTTCAAGAACTTCGACACAATTTTAGATCGATGGCAAGGTGCATCATCCTGCATGAAAATCTTGCACTTATATATAGCCTTGTGCAGTTGTAATTTGTCTTTCAGCAAATCGATGTACTTTTGGCTATTCATGGTCATCCCAGTTGGTAGGAAAAAGAGTCCAACCAAATAAGTTCCAAAATTAGCAAATTTCAGGACTGAATTGTGAGCAGTAGTCTACCATTTATAATTCCAATTCCAATTCCAATTTAACTTCTCACTAATTGCTCATTCAGAATATCCTTTTTGGTGAAGAACCACAATTTGCACTCTCTTGACTTCAGTGAGTGACCCTTTTTGTACCTATTGTTGTGGGTTTTTAGAAAAGGCAAAACAACAAAATTCAATGTAATTAAATGTGTACTTCATGATGGTATCAATATTGGTCCCCATATTGCCCTGTTCAGTCAATCAACTCCCCCTTTGGCCAGTAGGTGTCGCTGGCCATCCTGTGTCCTGTGGTTTTCCAGGTCTGTTCTGTTCCTAGCACGTTCCTCTGCTCCCTGAGTTGCTGTGTAGCTGAATAGGCTAAGTGGATGGCTGAGAATCAAGCTCTCCTGCCATCATGGGTTCTTTGTTGGAGATTTTATATTTTGTTTTTTCCCCTTAGTCTTGCATTTATGTTATTTCTGTACTAGTTCTTGTTTATGCATCTGTTTCTGGTTATGCTTGTGTGTGTGTGTGTGTGTGTGTGTGTGTGTTCCTAGTTTTGTAATTGTTTCACCTATGTTTCCTGTATCTCTTTAGTTGCCCTAGTTACTAGTGTTTGATGGTGATTACCCTCACCTGTTCCTTGTTGCCTCTAGTCAGTTGTTTTGTAGTTGATTAGTTATAGCCTGTACCTGTCTCTTGTTGAAGCCCTAGTCATGTTCATTTAAGTGCCGACCCTTACTCTGTTCCCAAGTTCATCATTCTGCTATTTTCTGTGTTGCTGTGTTTGTTTCTGGATTACTCCCTGCCTTCATTCTGAGACTATCTGCTTTGTTTTTGAGCCCTTGTTGTCCTTTGTTTCTGGTTTCTTGTGGAGTTCTGCTTTTTTGTTGTTCAATAAAACCCCTATTGCCTGAGATCCGCTTCGTGGATCCTCTTTCCACCATTTCACACTATAACAGAATGACTAACTCCAAGTAATGGTCCCATGGCTCTCCCAAAGACTCTTTCATGCTGGGATATGCATCCCTCACACCCTCACCTGACCCAGTGGTGCTCAAGTCAGAGCAACAAACCATGAGTCCAGAGGCCTCAGGTTTGTTTCCTAATTCGAGACATGGAGCCCTGTGGACCCAGGAATAGAGAGGTGAGGTATCAGAACCCCATAGTATGGTTCTCAATTGTCTTAAAGTGCTCTACTTGCCCTGAAGACTCCATTCCCTGGACCCACGGACACCTGAAGAAGGGAAGTTCCAGTCCTCAGCCCAGCAGAGGGGCCTAAGTCTCTAGTTCCCGGTCCAGCAAAAGAGACCTGCTCCACCCGAGTCACTTGTTCCAGGTGCCTGCGTTAGTGACTTGTCCATCCTCCGAGGACTCTTCTTGGACATATTGAGAAACCTGGCCAGTCGTCGGTCTCCATTTATATTAATCCACCTCAAGGAGGTAAGGGGTAGATTGTCCCTACTTTTCCCCAAGTCAGACCCCCAGAAGGTGGTCAGAGTATGGAAATACCTCTTGTATCTGCAGGATTTGGCAAGATCGCTTGATTTATCCACACCCAGCCCAGAGGGAGTTGCTGCCTCGCCAGAGTCCCAAGTCCTCGGCCTGGAATAGACTGCGGCCTTACCAGAATCCTGTGTGCCTAGGCCATAATCGGCTCAGTCACCCGTTCCAAGCCCAGAGGAGACCAATGGGCTTCCCTCACTTCCAGTGAGTGCCATACCTGGCACCCATTCAAAGAATAGGAGGAAGACTAACACCTAACCAGAACCTCCTGTTCCCGTTCCAGAGCCCTACCCAGGGCAGGCCACCACATCTCCAGAGCCCTACCTAGAGGGGGCTTCCCAGCTCACGTCCCCAGAGTCAGGTTCAGAGGGGGCCAACCCAGCCTGAGTCCCCAGAGTCCGACTTAGAGGTGGCCACCCCAGCCCAAGAATGCAGAGCCCAGCTCAGATGGGGTTTCCCAGACTGAACCCTCAAAGCCCAGCCCAGAGGGGGCCATCCAGCCTGAGTCCCCACAGCCAGCCCAGACGGGACCACCCATTCCGGAAGATCTGGAGTAGGACCCAGTGGGCATCACTCTAAGCTCTACTCCAACCCATAGTCCATGGTAACATTCTTGTTTATCCCAGAGAGCTGGCCGGGGCATGGACACCTTTGGTGCCTCCCAGATCCACTGCTGAACACCATTCCAGTGCTCCTCAGACTTCCCATAAGCTTGTGGTACCCATTCCAGACATTACTGTCCCCTCCTTGCCAGCTCCCTTCGTGCCTCTGCTTAGCCCAGTTGATCATCCCTCGATCAAGCCTTCAGTAATAAAGTCTCCCCAGCCTCCTTCATCTCATCCCAGTTTGTCAAACCCCTAATGTCCAATATACTATGGTCATGCCCTTTGCCCCCGGTTATGTCCCCTTTGTTTGCCCGGGTCAGTTATGTTCCTCATTTCAGCCCCTGGTTCAGTTCAGTTCAGTTCAGTTCAGTTCAGTTCCCCATGGTGTTCCCCATTCTAGTTGTCTTGTACCAGTTCATGTTTCACCCATCTGTTCTAGTTTCCTTCTGGTTTAATACCCTAGTTCAGTTTGGCTTGTCCCTGGGTTTCATTTGTGGTTTCCCTGTCTAGCTCTGTTGTCCCATGTCATTGGTCTTGTGTTCCATGTCTTTGTGGTCCTAGCAGTACCCTGTGTGACCAGAGTTCACACATTGAGAGGGGGTACTGTCCGGATTGGTCCCTGTCTTGCCCCATTCAGTCATCATCTCCCCATTTGGCCAGTAGGTGTCGCTGGCCATCCCGTCTCCTATTGTTTCCTAAGTTTGTTCTGTCCCTAGTGCATTCCCCTGCTCCCTGAGCTGTCCTGTTACTGAATAGGCAAAGCAGGCTGCTGAGAACCAAGCCACCACCTTCATTGGAGATTTTGATTTTTTTTCCCCTTATTCTTGCATTCATGTTATTTCTATATTAGTCCTTGGTTTTCTTTCAGTATCTGATTATGTGTGTGTATGTGAGTGTTTGTGTGTACTTAGTTTTACAATTATTTCACTATGTTGTTTGTATGTCCTGTGTTGCACTAGTCCCTAGTGTTTGACTGTGATTACCCTCACCTATTCCTCATTACCCCTAGTCTCCTGTTTTGTGGTTGATTAGTTATAGACCGTACTTATATTATATTTAAGTGCCTGCCCTTACTCTGTTCCCAAGTCCATCATTGTGCATGTTCCTGGGTTGCTCCCTGCCTTAGTTCTTGTCTGTCTGCTTTGTTTTCGCCCATTTGTGGTCCTTTGTTTCTGGTTCCTTGTGGAGTTCTGTTTTTTTCTCTCAATAAAACCCCTTCTGCTTTGTGGATTGTCTTTCTGCCATGCCATAACAGATGGACAATTGGAAAGGTCTATAGCAGGCCAATGTAAGGGTGAAGCAATCAGTTTCGTTTATGATGCAATCAGTGTTCAGCAGAAAAAAGTACATTTTCTCAAGGGTGTTCCTAAATTTATGGCTATGACTATAATGTGTTGTTTGTTCACTTTATAAATCCATAACCATAGAACTATTAAATTCCTTTTGAAATAAAAAAAACACTGGTAGAAATTACGCCATGTACTTTGCAAGCATATATGAAGTTGCACTCAGCAAACATTACCGTGATAGTGGTCATGAGAAAATACTAAATCATGTTCACTCATATTCATTTTCTTCTTTACTTTTGCCTTCCAAAAGACAACAAACCTTTCATATCACTATAGACCTGTCATGAAATTATTTTTTTTTTCAGTTCCTTGACCAGCAGACCTGCTAGGGATCAGTCTTCAGAGCAAATCAGCAAAAATCATGGCGGTTGTTTACAATAAATTCCCAAAGATCCTGAAGTCTTGAGGCTCAGCATTTGGCTCAGGGGTCTGTTGCCGCGACTGTGGTTTTGAGTAGGTTGTAAAGGAAGTGGTTTTGCTGGTGGGGGTTCAACTCTTTGCATATTTTAAGTGGAATAGGGATGAAAGAAAACTGAAGCAGACTTAAAAACAGCATGCCTGACTTCCAGTGAAAGCAAATTTGTGATTCTAAAAATCCAACTTAGAGTGTATTGAAACAACACATCAAAGACATTACCATATTTAAACTACAACTTTCCATTAACTTTGGAAATTTGATCTTTTTTTCACAAAATTCTTTGATGCCATGACCAAGGACAAGCTGGAGACTCGAAATGAGTTTTATGTTCATGTGAGCCATGCATGTAGCCTTTCACTGGCCTTAAATGGAAGACTGACCCTATAATGTTTATTGGCTGCCTCCACTCTGGCCACACCCATGCTGAGGGCACAGAAAATTTCCTCAAATTCATACTCAGCAGCATACATACAGCCTGAAGTCTGCTTATTTTCACACAGACCTAAACTGGTATTTGTGTTGGATACCTAATTATATGTTTGGTTGGCAAAGCACACAATGTGGCGAAGTTTAGTCTGTGACAGGAATGTCTAAACTACAGGTTTGCAGAGCCATTAATTTCTTCAGCAGACTGTTATTCAGAGGATCTTAAAATGTTACTTACATAGTTTTGCAGTATAACTGCACGACAAACTGTCTGTTTAAGTAATAAAAACAAGGTCGGTGGCAGAAGAAATCGTTTGGATTTGTTTCGATTCAACTCATTTACGCTACAAAACTGTGTTAAAGTTAAAACAGAATACGCAAAATGCATGTCACACTACAGCTGGCGGTTGCTGCATCTCTGTGATGATACTGTAACATATATTATCCCTAGGAAGTCATGGAAAACACATTACATCTTGTACATTTAACTTTAAGTAATTACATATTTCTGGGAATGTGTGGTCTCTCCCCAAAGCTAAATAATATGTTCCTTAATACACTACTACATACTTGAAAGACAAGACAGGAGAGACCAGAATCATCTTATATATTCACTTTAGCGTCATTGTTATTTGTCATGGTGGAGATTATGTGCTCCACCTCCCTTCCTCTGCGGGGCTTTATTTTGTTCCCCTGTGTTTCTTTCAGCCCCCTCACATCTGTTCTGTTGGCACAGCGGTTCCTGAATGATGTGTACACTGGCTCCCATTTGAATATGGGGTGTGTATGCGAGTCCCTGGATGTGTGAGAGCCCCTGATTGCTTCAAGGTTTCGGACTGCAACAGTGAAAAAGCAAACGACTGAAGTACAAGAACACTCCACAGTGTACAAACTTAAAAAGAAAAAGTTCACTGAAAAATGAACTTTTTTTTTCTCTCACAAATTACTCATTATATGTAGTATGTTATTTTTCTGCTAATTTATACTCGAATGGACCAGAATTGTCGCTTTGATGATTTCTAGAACTCAAAGGATAACATCATTTACAGCCTCAAACTGAGGGTTTGGTTAAATTAAACCTCGACTCTCCTTCAGTTAGAAAGTTTGACTAAAAGTTTATAAGTTTTAATACCCATAAAGTTTTCACACCCAACACAACTAATTTAAACAAATATTAAACAAGTACGCAACAATGAGTATTACTAGCCGTTTGTATGATTATCTGTAATGTCCATATGTCTGTAGGTTTTGTTTTACTTTCTAACCAAAACTGAATAAATCTCTGAAACATCTGCATCAAATTACAACAACCCCCACAGTTTCTTTGGGGTGTGTTTGTGTAAAAGATGGGTACGGTTAGTAGTGGGTGTTAAAAAGAGATCTGGGAGAATTTTCTCCAGGGGCTATCAATCCGTTAAGGTAGTGGGCTGAATTATGAGAACAACTTTTTTTAAGGGTGGTGGGGAAGGTGGTGTCAAGTAGTGAGGACTGGGGTACTGAGAACAGAACAGAGCTGCAAGCTTACTACCTTCCCAAGTATAAACCTATACATTGACTATTATGCAAATCTCTGTCTTGAGTTTAATTCATACACATTCTCATATTCCTGATCCAAGCAGCATAGTATAAGGTTTTGGCAATATAACTGTAGCTGGTTCAGAAAGCATACCAGAGTGCAAGGGGTTAGGGTAAATGGCTTTGGCTTAACTGTGCACTGTAACTTCTCATAGATAAACATTTTGCTGCATTTAGTTTCAGGCTGCGCATCACACTATAACTATTCATTGGAAATTTGTGCACAAAGATTCTCCTAAATATTCCACCCAGCATCCTGGCAATTTTTATAGGTCCAATGCATGAAATATTTTTTGAGCTAACAAAAATCTTGTAATTGTTTAATTAATGTAAAACTAATATAGAGATATTGTATACAGATACCTTGCCATATTCAGCTAACCCTATCATAATTACACGACCAGTTAAAGTCGCCTGATTGCTCTCTGAGTCCGTTCATCATTCAGCCGCTTCTCCTGATCATTGTGACAGGGGGCCTGGACTCTATCCCTGGCAACACAACAAGGTAAAACCCAGATAAGAAGCCAATCTGTGATTAGTGAATGATCGTGAATAACAGCTATGCATTAGTATAAACTCTTCAAGCCATATTTATCAGACACATGTACCTTTATATTGTACCATATGTACATAATTGGCTTCTTGGATATCTTTATGTTCATGCCATTATTCCATTCAACCTATGTTATACAGTGCCCTGCTGAGGTAAAGGAACTGAAAGGAAAAAGAAATTCTCATAAAACAAATATTTTTTTCAAATGTAGATGTATCACAATTATTGGCACCCCTTTCTTTAATTCTTTGTGCAGCCGCCTTTGCCAGGCTAACAGCTCTGCGCAGTGCTTAATGGGGTTGGAGAGCACATGGGTAGGGATCTGGCTTAGCTGCTTTCTTATGGCCATTTCCTGACTTGTTCAGCTCACCAACCTTTCCTTGCAAATCATTTCTGTGTTCTCAGCTTGTTCCCATTGTGAGGGATGACCAAGGGAATCTGGCCTGTGAATCATCTCATCTTTATACCGCAGTGGAACATAAAGTCATGGCTGACCGCTTAAGTCTTCCAAATCATTCAGATAATTAAAAAAACTTAAAATAATATTGGCATTACACTTCAGTTCGATTTTATCCACATGAATTTCTATAACTGTGGCACACATATGCATATCAGAAAAACATTTGTTTTACGATCCTTTCTTCTTTTCAATTTACTTTAATTCATGGTAGGATATTTGTTAACATTATGAATGAAAGACCAGGTGGATAAACAATAAAGACCAGTTCATTTCGTTTCTATTTCCCATGAGTGCCAATAATTCCGGAGGACAATGTAATAGACTGAAAATTGGAACATTGTACTATAAAAGAGATATGACTGCATTCTAGCACATGACCAGTCACATTACATTATCCGGTAACTTAGTGTGTGATACTGCTTTATGTGGGATGACATGTAGGAGGAGACCAAGTCCGTATTCCACATATTAACTATGTATTATAACTAGCCGTAATGGTGCCCTATCTAGTTGCTAAGCACCTACATTATCAACATGACAATGATTCGCATGCCAACTTGATCTAATTAGGTATACTCAATATTTTTTAAATAATTTAATTATTGGCATGACATTTAATCCAATACAGGCATAAAATGTAAGTCTTCTGTACTTATGATTGTTAAATTGTGTTGTTGCCCCAAAACATCAGCATCTTTTTATTGTATGTTTGTGTTGATATTATGTACTAAGATAAAAATAAACATCAAAATCATATCCTTGGCTTTCCGAAGTATGATCAAAAAAGCAAGGAAAGCGTTAATTAATTAACTCATGTTGTTAAATTCAGGGACACGGCCAGGGCAGGGCTGGTCATCCAGCATACCGGACATTTCCCGCTGGGCCTGTGGGCATGTGGGACACCAAAATTCGTCTTGGGGGACGGCCCTCCCCCCGTCCCCCTCGCTGTGGGGGATGCCAAAATCCAGAGCAGAATATTAATACCAATCCAGCCCTGATTACAGCAGCCATGCTTTCTTGTGGGTGTCATCAAAAGCTGACAGATGTTGCAAGTTGCATGTCTGGATGTTTATTATAATCTGTATTCTGTCTGCATTAGTCTGCATGTCACTGTCTTTAACAATTTTAAGATATAACTCCACAAAGACATCTCCTGGACATTATGGGCTGTCTAAAATCGTTCTAAGAAAAGAACTGGCAACGAATGAAACACAGCTACATGCCATTTAACATCAAGATTTAAATAAGATCCATGTTTATGCCACTGCATGTTTTCAGATGGCTTTATTCCGGTGTAAGCTTCACCGGCCGCCGGGTCCGGCCGCAGCTGCCGCCACGCCAGGCCCCCCCGCCCCGCCCCCCCCCCCCCCCCCCCCCCCCCCCCCGGAAATTCCTCGGTTTTGAATAAGCGACATTAAAACCGGAGTGCAGGTGGATGTATTTCACCTCACGTAGACTCAGTAAGGATTATATCGACACAATCAAACAGAAGTAAATATACGCTTAAGACCTTTAATACTGCAATTATTGCAGAAATGAGCTATACCTGCTACTCCTACTGCACGCTATAAGGTTGCTGCTCCGGTACTCAACGCGTTACCAATTGTTAGATACTTATATTGCTTAGATAGTGCGCTGCTAAGATTTCTAACTGGATTTACGGGGTGAGCGGATTTAAGTTCGATTGATAACCAAGTGGTTTTTGTAATGGTCGAAGTTACCCTGCCAGTGATGCCTATCTAGTGTTGCACTTTCCGATAGAATACACCGCATTCAGAAACCAAGGGTAGTTAGTTGACGCCTAAAATCCTTAGAAAGGAAATGTGCGCGCCTCATTTTAAAATGCCTGTACATCCTCTGTACGATAAAAGTTCGCTTTTCAAGTCAAACATCTTGATATGATTACTCAGTTTGTTGTGGAAATATAGGAAAAGTATGTTTTTTCTTTTCATTCATGTTTAAGGTGCCGCCTCCGGAGTGTGACGTCACATTGACAGAAACTACAGTTTCAGGACATGCTTAGATCCCCAGAAGTACAGTGTGATGGCTTGACTGGTTTGCGTAACTCAGCACTAACTCCAGAATTAAAGACAGCCCTGGAAATAAGGTAAAGACTTTTAGCCGTGGAGAAATGTATTAATGATCATTTTAATAATTTCAATAAAACAAGTTGTCGGAATGTTGTTTTTTTGTTTATTGTGTTTTTTGATTAATTTGTACTCTCTAAATGAAAATGTATTGCTAGGGTTACGACAATAGTGTTACATCACATCGTCACGCTTATATTTCTAACTATCGGGAAATTAACTAAATTAGTGTTTTAAAATATAATAATTGAACCGTTTAAATTTTAATGGTAAGAGATTTATGGAAAATGCGTAAGATGTGTTTAAATCAATACGCAAGTCAAATATTTAATATGAAAGGAAAATAGTCACGCGTTATTTTATTATCATAAGGAGATAATATTAAAGGGAAATACTTTTCTGTCATGACTGCAAATATGTGTTTAAAAATATCCCGTTGTAATCTGGTAACGATTGCAAAACTGAATGGGAGAATCATAAATACATTTTGACATGTAGGGGCTCCCTCTAGTGGAAGTAGAGGGAAAAACAGACGCAGCTATTATTTTAATACTCAGATGTTAAGAGGTAAAAGGGAAGATTTTGAAAGACTTCATTAAAACTTAATGTTTGAATTATAGCATTAAATTAATAGTATTTCATGCATTGTATATTTTTGATTTCATAATATTTGTTGCATTGCTTTGGACGAGTATTAATTTTGCAACTTCATTCTTTTTCTCTACACAGTTTCATTATCTGATTGTACACAATGATGGAATCTCTTCAAACTACCCCTTCTTTTAACTTGGAAAATGGAACAAACACGTTTCCTAACTATATGGAATCACCCAATACCACAGCAGTTGACTATTATGACTATTATGAAGATGAGAATACAGAGATTAAGAAGGTGCTTAACATAATGTCCCTCGTTGTCTACTCTGTGGCGTTTGTATTGGGGGTACTGGGAAATGGTTTGGTGATCTGGGTTACAGGTTTCAAGATGAAAAAAACTGTCAACACTGTATGGTTTCTCAATTTGGCCATTGCTGACTTCCTTTTTACTGCTTTCCTGCCCCTGAGCATAATCTACACGGCTATGGACTTCCACTGGCCTTTTGGCAAATTCATGTGTAAGTTCAACAGTACTCTGGGCTTCCTCAACATGTTTGCCAGTGTCTACATCCTAGTAGTGATCAGTGTGGATCGCTGCATCTCGGTGGTACATCCAGTTTGGGCTCAAAACCACCGTAGCTCCCGCAGAGCATCAGTAGTGAGTTTTTTCATCTGGCTGTTTGCCCTGATCCTGAGCGCCCCCTACTTTGTCTTTCGAGACACAGCACCCGCGAACCATGACAAGGATGTCATCAACTGCTTCAACAACTTTGCCGTCTCAGAGGATGATGAGATGCCGGATATAAAAGGACTCATGGCATTCCGTCACCAGACCATGATTATCACACGTCTGCTCTTGGGCTTCGTGGTGCCCTTTACTGTAATCGTTTCTTGCTATGCCATCATAGTGCACAGACTAAGGAGAAACCGTTCTATGGCTGGTCGAACGGGACGGCCTTTCAGAATTATTGCAGGGATTATCATTGCCTTCTTCCTGTGCTGGGCACCTTATCATATCCTGGTGTTTATCGAGATGGTCAGCCATGTGGACTCAGAAGAAAGCAGCAGCCTGGAGCTGGTTGCAGTCATTGGCATTCCTATAGCCTCCAGCCTTGCATTTCTTAACAGTTGCCTTAACCCCCTGCTTTATGTTTTTATGGGTCAAGACTTTAAAGACAAGGTGCGCAAGTCCATTTTTACAGTGCTGGAGAGTGCCTTCACAGAGGAAGCTTGCCCTTCCAATTCACACACTAACTCTGGATTCAACAGCCAAAGCAAGGAGAAGTCCTTTTCTGATATAGAAGTGTGAGGACTAATTTGAAGATCCTTGCTATGTACATCTTGGCTTAAAAGTAATTACCAGATGCTTTAGGAAGTAATCATTATGTAATTATTTTGCATGTTGGTCTGAGCATCAAGAATGTTAATCTGTTATACAAGATATGTAATGCATATACAAAATCAGATACTATAACTACATCAAGTACTCAGATAATTAACTTTATATCTATTCCACCCAATATTTTAAAAGGTAAATGAGACATGGCAGTATGACTACTGATAAAGATGTCATATGTACAGTGACTATCAATAAAATAACAAGTATTTCTATTCAGTTTTTAATTATTTTTAATGTAGTTTAATATGCAATGAATGCTATACTTTGTAAATACTTCGAAATGTTGTCAGATTTTATACTGTTTTGTTGTGTCAATATACAGCAAGTGCCATTAATATTCTGTGCATCTGTTTATAAAGCTTGTTTAAAACTCTTACAGAATTTTTCTAAACTATTAAATCATTATTATAAACCTTACCATTGGTTTATTCATTTTGGATGGGATAATTCAAGGTTGATGTTTGGTATTTTTGCACACACACAGTACTGTGCAAAGGGAAGTGTGTATTCGCAAATAATGAAAAAAAATAGCATTAGTATATATGCAAATGAACCGTAGCACACATAATTAGTTAAATAATTTTTTTAAGTGTTCATTAGCCAAACATAGTATGCTAGTGGTCGAGTCTGCAAACAAATGGGTATTTTGGATGATTACTGCAAATACCAGGGTGCCTACAGGGGAAATGGCTAGGTTGACACACTTCGACAGACAGAATGTCATAGTTTCACACCAACATGAAGGTCTTTTAAAGTTCATTTTCTTTGACTCTTGCACAGTATTGTATGACATGCATTCCTGGGTTAATACAATGTTTAGTAATATCGATGCATTCAAATTCTTGCTTTTCCTGGCCAGGGTCGTGAGGAGTCTGAAACCCATTCCTGGAAGCCTAGGGCACAAAGCTGGGGTACACCCCAGCGGGGATGCCAATCCATCAAAGGGCACAGGGCCGGGGTACACCCCGGCGGGGATGCCAATCCATCAAAGGGCACAG
>JAAGVU020000129.1:2644064-2659560 GCA_011763525.2 Mormyrus iriodes
AAATAATTTTATATTTACTATAATATACAGTAATGCACTCGTTTTACTTACTTACCCAGTTATATTAGATATATTATTATTATTCCTTTAATATTAGTATCATATTTCCAAAATACGAACATTGCAGTCATGCACCATTTGCATTCTGGTAATGTTTACATTCTCAGCTGGTTTCGGCCTGTGAAATCAACAGGGCAAACCGACTGAGGAAGCATGTACCAGAAATAAACAGACCCATCGTCTGCAGAAATCCGCGAACCAAAGAAAAATCCGCGATATATATAGATATGCTTGCATATAAAATCTGCGATATATATTTAGATATGCTTGCATATAAAATCCGCGATAGAGTGAAGCCGCGAATGTCGAAGTGCGATATAGGGAGGGATCACTGTAATTGCATGTAGTAAATCAGGCTGCACACAATGTGAGCAGTAAATAACCGTCTTTTTTAATTAACCATCAGGGATGCTCTCCAAACCCCGCCTTTACCGAGCTGACCCTTCTGCAATGGAAATCTGAAGCGACCTGGAACCGCGCTGTAAGGAGTCTCTCTTCGCGGTACGGGTCGGTTCCTGTATGCCAGTGAAAAAGCTCCATTGGTCTTGTCTCGGAATTGAAAGCATTCCTTTTTGGTCTTGAATCAGTCTTGGACAACAGCGCCTCTGGATTAGACTAATCATGTGTGTTGGATGGGACACAACCCAGAGGCAGCGGTCTTGGGACACACGTAAACTTTATTTACCAAACACACCAAACTACAGAGGGAACGACATTGACCGAGCTGAGGAACAGGACTGGCAGATGCGAGACAGACGTGAAGGCTGGGAAAAGGGCGATTACGCGATGACCAGTGACCTCTGCTGGCCAAACGGGGACAAGACGGAGGCAGATCGTGACAGGACTCAATTTTAGAACGGGATGCAAGACTGAGTTTTTTTCACCACAGTGATAAAGTTTCTCATTTCTCCTACTCCACTCGAAACAACGATAAACATTCATAAAATATGATTAATAAAATAAAAAATTCACCTATTATTCATTTTCATTGTATTAGTTATCATTGTATTGGTTCATTTTATTTTTTACTTTTTCGGTCACGGAGTGCAATGTTACATTGGTTTTTATGCCGTTTATAGGAGTTTTCATTGGTTTGCCTTATCATTGCATTAACAGCTTTACATGTATCAGGTTCCGCTTATTGGAAAAATCACAGACCACAAATCATCCCTCTCTGTTTTTCATCCTGACTGATTCTCATGTTTTCATCACCCGCCGGCAAATTTCATTGCCCCGCCCCCTGCAGATTTTGTCATTCTCCCCCTTGCTTTGAGGACAGGGCATGCGCTTGTGTAAGCACCATGGGGTCCTAATCGCAGTATATAGGCTACTACTTATATTTACATTTCAAATAAACAGTAAGTATACCTATAAAACTATAACTCTTCCATGCAGCTTTTTATACCTCCTTCACCCTGAAAATCATGTCATCTGAGTGTCTTCTCCCATTCCATTTTAAAGCCCCTCGGATTGTTATTATAACGGTGGATGCGTCCATCTCTGCTGGGGAAATGAGGTGTGAAGTGAGAGCGAGCGAGTGGATCAGCAGCAACAGCAGGATTCCACCAAAGCTTTCCTTGAGCTGTACAATTCATAATAATAATAATCAAATAATAATAATGATGATGATGATAATTACAGTAGTCCCCATATCCACAGGTGATACGTTCCAAGCGCTACCTAAAGCACTGTACATTGTAGGCCTACATTATTAGACGGTAGCGTACACTCTCAAATGAAAGGGATTATAACATTTTAGCCTAGTTCTCAAAAGATGACTTAGCAATGAAAAAAATATGTATCAAAGGTTGACGGAGCAATGAAAATCATGCTTTTTATACCCATCAAAGGATGAGGGCACAATGAAAAAACATAGTCTACTGTTGTATATTATACATAACATATACATATTTAAAATCCGTATTTAAACTGCTGCGTGGCTCAATGGGTCGAGTGTGTGGCACAGAGGTTGGACCCCTCTGGCTATGAGCTCAAGGGCAGCCTCCTCAGTTATTTGTACTGATTGCATTTTTCTTTCCTGGTTATAGGTCTACCCCGCTTTTGTCCTGTTCACTTCCAATCCTGTTTGTATTTTGGTTCCATGTTACTTATCCTAGTGTAGTAATTCCCAGTGTGGTTAGTGTTTCTTAGTTTCAGTGTTCATTAGAAATGCCTAGTAACTGTACTCGTTATTGTAACTCACCCCACCTGTTGCTTGTTGCCCTATGTCGCGGTTCATTGGTTGATTGTCTGTTGTTCCACACCTTGCCCCTCTCGTTAGCCCAATTACCTTTGTATTTAAGTGCCTGGCCCTGCTCAGTTCTTTAGTCAGTCATTGTGTTCAAATTGCTGTATGGTGGTCTGTGTTTCTTATGCTGGCCTGGTTTCTTATAGAATATTATATAGTACTGCATAGCACACTGAGAACGTAATCATTAGAACACTGTTTAGAAGATGTAACCAGAGGCTGATGTAAACAGTGTAGAGTGTAACCTTTAGAGAATGCAGACCAATTACTGCTCTGCACAATGTAACCAAAATAAGTATGAAAAAGCACCTTGTCTTAGTTTAGAAGTTCCTGTATCTGTTAACTCTTAGGTTAGCCTTTGATGTATGAATATGTACTTTAATTAGAGCAGCTTATCACTATTTTGAAGGCCCGGAATATTTCATTCTGTGGCCAAGCATCTCGGGACCAACTGGAACTCTCAAAACTTATTTATCAGTGAAACCTAGTAAGTTTCTTTCTCTTCACCAAAACTACACAAAGAAACAATATTGCCCCAGTCATGTTTTCCAGAGTGACTAAATGATAGATAATTGTCAGACTTATCACACAAGTGTAAGGAATACCTGAGTGCTGGAAAGGGAGACACAATAATAGCATCTGGTCCAGAAAGATGATGCTTGGAAAAATCCCTGTGATCAATATCTTGATGTGAGATATGAAAAGTGAATAAAAATCAGTGCAATTAACCATGGGACACACTCCTGCAGGGTGTCCAGCCTTGGTTGTAACTTTGATGTTCCAATAAAGACTAAATCTGAAGATCTACGCAAATGGTTTCTGACTCCTGATTTGGCAGGGAAGGAAAAACCATGACAGTCTGAGTTCTGTTCTCTGTATTACCCAGTTCCCTTTGTAGGTCTCTTTATGGTTCTGTTTACAGTGTTTCACCCCTCGCGGTCCTTTTAGTTTGTAGTTTACCCCAGTGTGCCCTCTTTAACAAACCCCCTTTTGTCTAGGAGCCGCTAGTGGCTCGTCGCCTCATTTCCCTGCCTGTGCCGTGCCCCGTGTCCGTAACACCATGGATAAGTGAAACAGCAGACATGGGAGTCCCGCTGTAATATGAGCCAGTTTCATTCGTCACTAACAATTAGCTAATTCTGATAAATATTATGACTAGCCATTACGACATGTATTTCTTAAAATATTGTAGCGTATAGCAGAGCTCATTAACATTTGCCAGCATGCTCCCGGTGTGCGGTCAATGGCCCTCTTTGCGTTATTGTAAACAAGGGTGTTGGAGGGGCGTGGATGCCCAGTACTTTACAGGGGCCCTTGAAAACGTAAAATTATATAATGTAAGGGGGGTGGTCGGCCCCGAGGTAACATTTTGTCAGGGGGCCCAGAGTGTCTGGCTTCTCCCCTGGATGTCAGGCTCTATCTTCCCGCAGGTCGCAGCGAGACATACCTAAAGAGATTAAGCAGCCTAATAACAATCTGAGCTGTTTTGCAGTTTTTATTTCTACGATTCCAATCGTAATAAATTTGTGCCACGATTTATCAACACTCTGTGCGTTCAGGAGACCAGTGTTTCCCTTTGAATGCCGCTTGGGTAGCACTGTGGCCTCAGACTTACAGGGCTCTGGTTTCAATTCCTGCACTAGCTTTGTAGAGTTTCTATATTCCACAAAGGATCCAGTGGGTTCCCTCCATATCTATTTATTTTAGATATACTGCTGTCTCTCAATTCCATTAGTTGGCTGTGCACCCTGTGATGAAGTGGTATCTATGCTGTGTGCTTCCTGGAATAGCTCTACTATGATATAGGGTAAACATATATGAAAATGGGTTGATTGTCATCTCAGCCTACCACAACGTATAGTAAACACCTAAAGACATACATATCTGGCAGAATGTGTCCCAGATTACTTGTATCCCATTTTGTAGTACTAGACATCTGGAAGTCCTTAAGTAGTCCATTGTACTGGTAAAAAAAAAAATCATATTTTTATGAAAGTTAGATTTAAATGCAAAATGTGATGATTAAGGAACAAGGAAAATAACTATCCCCTGTGTACCACAAAATTAGCATTAAATATTCTTCTTTAATTTGTATTTTAAAGTAGCAATTTTTATATTAAAACAAAATGCTGGCAGAAATGATCCTGTTTAGTGGGAGGATTTATTCTGCAAATTAGGTCACTTTTGCTTCACAGGGTTTTTCGTAAAATCCTGCGAAAATTTTTAGTCTATGCCTAGGCTATATAACAGCAAAATTAATAAATAGCTATATAATCACGGAATAAAGGCAATTCAAACTGTGCAGTATAATTATATATGCTCAATAAAGGAGTTTTTTAAATGGATATTTTCGACCAATGTTTCATCGATATAAATGTGTGTGCATGTGTGTGTGTGTGTGTTTTTAAGAAAAAAATCCTCTCTCCACCCTCCGCCTGCGCTTATTGTTACCGCCGCGAACGGAGGCTGGAAGCCGGCTCGCCGCTCGCGAGAACCCGCCGGGGAGAAGCTAGCCGACGGTGTCTGTGGACTTTTCTTTGTATATATAAATAAGAAATATCTGCCAGAATATTCAGCTATCGGGCTTGGTAGATCTCGTAAGTACCAGCTATTGTTTCTTTAATAAAGATGCAGCCGAAATGCTGCTACCTGCCAGGATCGGGCTGCGAAGAAAGGAGGAAGGCCTGCAGCCCGGCTAGCTATAGCGGCTAGCCTGAGCATTTGGGATAAACCGACGCTTTCCGTGGGTATCCCGTGTTTCTGCAAAAATATTTGTAGAGTATTATCGTTCCTACAGCTATAAGATAGATATAACGCCGCTTATTAACATTCTGCATTGTAAAATTATTTAGCCGTATCGCGCCTTGAAATAGCTGAATTATGCTGCCGTTTTACGGAAATCGGCTGCCGGCAGCGTTCCTGAGCGGCGCAAATGCCGTGTTTTTGTTCGCTTATTTATGCACAAAACCGCCTCAGTGTTGTCGCTGCATTTGTGTTTTTTTTTCCATTGCCAAGTGAGTCGTTTATGTATTAATCCGTTAACCGTGTTAGCTTATCGTTTTTTTTTCTGGTAGAAATGGGTATTCATAACTAACCACCTAGCTGTCCTTCCTGCCAGCCCGCTGGACGTAACTAATTCAAAAATGTAATAATTTTCCCTAAAAATAAATCATTACCGAATAAAGTCTTGCACGTATATATCCCCGAAACTGACATATTTGCATAAATTCAAAATGGCCGTTCATTTCTTGTCAACATGACTAAATAATATATTTAAAAGGTGAAAAATGCTCGTATAAATATAAAATAACAAATGAGTATGCATGTCATTCTAATGAAACGTATATCTGAAATGACTTTTGTCGTGGTGATAAAACTATTTGGAAAAACCCTTGGTTGGAGATTTATCTGTATCCATGATCCGTTCAGCATTGTGGAGGCCTTTATTAATGTTCGGAGTAAATACACCTAGTATACTAGTTGATACAAAACGTGTTTTTATTTAAATTGCGTTATTTTGTTGGTTTTCTCCATTTGCTGAATTTTGATTTTCAGGTTAATGACAAGCATTTTTTGATTGAATAGTCAATAGGATTAGTAGAGCATGTTCAATGCCGCAAACATTTATAATAGTGTCGGTAATGAGTATAGCTGTTAAAAACTTCTTCATATCCTCATTCCTGAGTTTACACAGTGGAATTAAAAAGCAATTTATAAATAAGACCAGTCCGAATGTATGTATTTGCTTCCACTTTTAACCAGAGTACCCCTTGACAAATAAGCTGTCTAAAACAGCTAGCTGGCCAGAGCTGAAATTTGTGAATTCATTGATCTCTTTGTTCAAATTTACAGGAGCGGATCCACATTTGGAGTTGCCATTATCTGGCGCCTGTCCCGGGTAACCCAGGGCATGAAGCAGGTGTGTGTTTGACCCCCCTAACACACACACTCAGAAAGGGTCGTGAACACAGGAATCCTACAATTTAGTACATGCAGACCTAGGGCCAAAACATTTTTAAATGTATATGAGACACCAACATTCCCTGTTCAAGAAAAGTATTACATGTTAGAATGATAGTGATGTAGATTCTGTTCAGTTCTCTTGTACTAGCTTTGGCCTGATGTACAACTTGAAAAATTGTAATACACGCGAATGAATGAATCTGGGTACACAGTATGTCTGTTAAACTGCAATGCTTGAATTTACTAAACTGGTTTTCAGTGATTGGGAAAATAGGTTGCATTCTGCTTTTGGGGAGATGTTAATAGAATGACATGAAGCCCCATAGTAACTGTGTAGGGGGCAGTGTGTGTCTCAGTGTGCTAAGCCTCTGTGCCTGTGATTGGAAGGTCACTGGCTTGAGACCAGCTTCGGTAGAATAGCCACATCTGTGGGCCCTTGAGCAAGGCTGACTCCCCAAGACTCCCAGCTCCATGGCAGCTGTTATAGGTGCCTGCCCTTCACTGCCAAGCTTACTCTCACCTACATATGCGTCTGTGTGTCATGGAGAGCGAGATAGGGTAGGTGAAAACAGAATTTTCCATTCATCCATCCATTATCCGCCACTTATCTGGGGTCAGGTCGGCGGGGCAGAGGTCCCCAACAGGGATCAGTAATGTATAATAATAATAAAGTAGTTGGTGGAAAGTTGTATGAAGAGTATAAAAACATCCTTCATGAACTGCCATCTTATCACGGTGGGGGGGTTTGTGTACCTCCGTGATTCTAGGAGCTATATTGTCGGGGGCAGTTGCCTCTGGCATGGTCTCCCAAGGCAAACTGGTTCTAATTGAGTGGCCAATTTAAGTGTGATTCACATAGACCACCATGACGAGTACATTAAAGGGACATGTGACCCCACCTGGACTGGAGACCAGACCGGTGTCCCACCCTGAAGCCAGGCCTGGAGAGAGAGCTTGTGTGCTAGTGCCTGATGGCTGGGCCACTACCCATGAGGCCTGGCCAGGCATAGCCCAAAAGGGTTACATGGGTCCACCCTCCTGTTCGGCCACCACCTGCAGGAGGAGCTATGGGGGTCGGGTGCAGTGTAGATTGGGTGGCAGTCAAAGGCAGGGGCCCTGGCGGACCAATATCAGTGACCAAATCAGGCTATAGGTACATGGGACTAGGGATGGCACAACACCCGAAATTTAGTAGTCTGTATCAATATCAGTAGAATTACCTGATTTACAATACCCAATTCAATACCATAGTAAAAACAAAAAAAATTATCTCATGTATTCAAACTCCTTTATTAAAAACATTTGACCATTATGAAAATGGCATTTCTGTAAATGAAAGCAACAGAACAGGATACAGTGCTGTGATTTATGTGCTAGTAGTGCAACAATTTTTCGTAGATGTTGCAGTTATTCCAATGGATGGCATCATTTCTCATGCCATCTGAATTCCTTCCCCCGTGATGCATCGCTGAGCTGTTTAGCCATTGATACAATCGTGATAATGCAGTTTCAAGTTCACCCTAATCGCTACAGGAAGAGTTCACATCAATAAAATGTTTACCAATGTTTTTTTTAAAAGTGTTTTTAGGAAAATCATTCACATTTACATTTAGCTTGAAAGTACAACTGACATCTTATTAGATTATTAATTAACTGCAGCTGTACAGGATAAGTCTTATTCTTATTGAGCTAAATGTACATTGACAATCTAATAAAACATCAGGTGTACTATCAAGCTAAATGTAAATGATTTAGCCATGTGTAGTTTTTCCTGTGCTTGTGGGTGTCCATCTTATACATGTAAGGATAGACTAGAACACTTGTAGGCATATATGCTGCCCCTGTCAGTTCTGGAATAATTGCAGCCTCGATACATATGATGCCCACGGTACCTACAGTACTCCAAAAAAAACAGGTACTGTCGTGTTTTTAGAGCTTTGGTATTGTAAGTATTGCTTCTGAGGACATCCCTACATGGTATGTAGCCTCTCTAATGGGAAAAGAGCCTGAGTTGGTGTTGGAGGTAGAGAGACACTGACTAGATAGAATCGTGCTCACTTCAACACACTGGAACCAACCTCCTGGGGAGGCGCTGGATTCTATTCCGCTATAGAGTTCATAGTGAGAGGGGTCGAGCAGGTGTGTGTTTACTTATAACCACCAGGATCTGCACAAGTACATTGGAGCTTACCCAGGTGAATGAGAGTGTTGCCTTCCTTCGAATTTGTATTGGGGGACGGACTCTGACTGTTGTCTGTATGTATGCACCAAACACCAGTTCAGTGTATCCAGCCTTCTTGGAGACCTTGGATGGGGTGCTGAAAGGCACCCCTTCTGGAGACTCTATAGTTCTGCTGGGGAACTTTAATGCTGAGGAGGGTAGTGACTGGGAAACCTGGAAGGGTGTGATTGGGCAGAACAGCTTGCCCAATCTGAACCCGAGTGCTGCCCTGTTATTGGATTTCTGTGCTAACCATAGTTTGTCCATAACGAATGCCATGTTCGAACATAAGGGTGTTCATAAGTGCACCTGGCACCACAGCACCTTAGGCTGCATTTCCATGATCGATTTTGTAATTGTATCGTCAGATTTGTGTTTGCGTGTTTTGGACACTTGGGTGAAGAGAGGAGCTGAGCTGTCAGCTGAGCACCACCCGGTGGTGAGTTGGATCCGATGGTGGGAGAAGATGCCGGATAGACCTGGTAGACCCAATTGTATAGTGAGGGTGTGCTGAGAGTGTCTGGGAGATCTTCAACTCGCACCTCCGGCAGAACATCACCTGCATCCCGAGGGGTTCAGGGGACATTGAGCCTGAATGACTGATGTTACAGAAGCGGCCATAAGGTTGTTAGTGCCTGTTGCAGTGGCAATCTCCAAACGCAATGGTGGACACCAGTGGTGAAGGGAGTTGTCAGGCTGAAGAAGGAGGCCTTCTGAGCTTAGTTAGCTTGTAGGACTCCTCAAGCTGACAGGTACCAGCAGGCCAAGCGGAATGTGGCTTTAGCGGTTACTGAAGCAAAAACTCTGGTGTGGGCAGAGTTTTAGTGAGGCCATGGAGATGGACTTTCGGTCGGCCTCAAAAAGATTCTGGCAAATAATATACGAAACGGGAAAGAAAGGGTTCACCCATGCTGTGTACAACAGGGATGGAGAACTTTTGACCTCAAATTGGGATATAGTCAGGCGGTGGAAGGAGTATTTTGAGGACCTCCTGAATCTCACTGATAAGCCTTCCTTGGAGGAAGTCGAAATGGAAGACTCAGAGGAGGACTTGACTTACCCCTCACAAGGGCTAAGGTCATTGAAGTAGTCCAAAAACTCTTCGATGGTAAGGCTCCAGGGGTGGATGAGATTCGTTTTGAGAGAGCTCTTCATGTTGTTGGGCTGTCTTGGCTGACGCATAACTTTAACATTGCACGGAAGTCGGGGACAGTGTCTTTGGTTTGGCAGACTGCGGTGGTAGTCCCAGTCTTTAAGAAAGGGGACCGGCGAGTGTTTTCCAGCTTCAGGAGGATCACACTCCTCAGCCTCCTTGGGAAGGTCTATGCCGGAGTACTGGAGAGGAGGGTCCATCCTTTTGTCGAACCTTGGATCCAGGAGGAACAATGTAGATTTCATCCTGGTTGCAAAATGCTGGACCAGCTCTTCACCCTCACGAGGATACTGGAGGGTTCATGTTTGTCCAACCAGTCTACATGTGTTTTGTGGATTTGGAAAAGGCATATGATTGTGTCATTCGGGGGGGTCATGTGAGGGGTGACTCAAGAGTATGGGGTACGGGGACCCTGCTATCAGGTAACTGTAAATGGAGTTTGGTCTGCATCGGCAGTAGTAAGTCACTCATTCCCGGTGGGTGTTGGACACTGCCAGGGCTGCCCTTTGTCGCTGATTCTGTTCATAACATTTATGGACAGAATTTCTAGGCATAGCCAACGGGCAGAGGGAGTCTGGTTTGGTGGTCTCGGTATCACGTCTTTGCAGAAGATGTGATCCCTTTGGCTTCATCAGGCTGTGACCTGCAGCATGCACTGGGGCAGTTTCCAGCTGAGTGTGAGGTGGCCGGGATGAGAATCAGCACCTCCAAGTCTGAGTTCATGGTTCTTAACAGGAAAAGGGTGGATTGCCCTCTCCTGGTGGGGGATGAGTTACTGCCTTAAGCTTAAATGTCTCGGGGTCTTGTTCACAAGTGAGAGAAGAAGGGAGAATGAGCGACAGATGCATCCGTGCTGCATCGGCAGTAATGCAGATGATATACCATTCTGTTGTGGTGAAGAGAGAGCTGAGCTGGAAGGCAAAGCTTTTGATTTAATAGTCGATCTATGTTTGTACCCCTAGCTATGTTTATGAGCTTTGGGCAGTGACTGAAAGAATGAGGTCCCGGATGTAAGTAGCAGAAATGAGTTTCTTTTGCAGGGTGTCTGGGCTCAGCCTTAGAGTGAGGGTGAGAAGCTTTGACATTTGGGAGGAGCTCAAAGTAGAGCCACTGCTCCTATGCGTCGGAAGGAGTCGGATGAGGAGGTTCAGGCATATGTAGGATGCCTCCCTGGGGAGGAGTGTCATGCATGTCCGACAGGGAAGAAACCTCCAGGTAGACCCATAACATTTTGTAGGGGTAATGCATCTCGGCTAGCCTGAGAATGCCTTGGTATTTCCCCGGGGGAGCTGGAGAAGGTGGCTGGTGAGAAGGAGGTCTGGGCATCCTTGCTTAAACTGCTGCCCACGCCGACATGACCCCAGATAAGTGGCAGAAAATGGATGGATGGATCAGGAAATATTCATAGTTGGAACATAATGAGGAGAAAAACAGTATGAATTTCAAGCTTCACATAAAGCATCAAAAGTGATGCTCCGACTAGTAAAGACAAGCACCCTTATTACACATGCTAACTGTAGAGACCATAAATAGGCTAGTTGCTTAATCAATGACTGGGTACTTAGTGTGAGCTGTGGCAAAAATAATGAATGGAAAAGAGGCAGCAGTTTTATGTGCTTTTAAAACTGCCTTATGGATAGCAAAAGAGGATCTAGCAATAACTAAATTTGAAAGCCTTGTCACTAGGGTTGCAACGGTATGAGATTTAATGATAAATAATGATGAATCCTATATTTGCCATTTGCACATGTAGGAGTACAGGTACATTGGAATTCTTCTCTCTGCCTACTCCATCTTGCCCTCCTTAGCTTTGGGGTCATAGTGCAGGGTCAGCCAACGTGCGGCTCCCCTGGAGTGGTGGCTTATGGGCCTTGATCAAGAGTCCACGAGCATGTGACTGTTCTGCCGAGGCTATTGAACTAAAATACATTATTATTATTATACATTAATACAATATTGGTTATACTATTAAGTTAAATGTAAACGATTTTTTAAAATAAAAATGCACCTTTTTAAAAACATTCATGCATTTTTTTGCAATACTAGTAATAATGAAATGTACATGGTATGATAACCATCAATTTTCATACTGTGGTATACCGTGAAGCCAGTGTGCTGCTGCAACGCTACTTGTCACCCTATTGAACCAGTTGAGCTGTCCTGACATCTCCGAATGTGGGCGATACTGTGACATTCACCTCATTCATCCAATCTCTTGCACATGTTGTCCGAAAGAAGGTTGAAAATAGTCATCCAGTCTCCAGTTGTCAATCCAATGGGGCGAGGAGACTGTGGATATATCCATTACCAAGAAACTGACTGTGTATTGTAGGGTTATAGAAGCAGAAGAAAACATTCCAATGCAAGAACTAAATCCTTGCTTCAAGGATGGTATATATCTTGAGATGTTGAAGAGTTTACAGTTTAAAGTTCAGCCTTTATGTGAGTGTACATAACAAATGTGACATTGATACAGTAAACAGCCATTGGACATAAGTATGGTAGCAGACTTGCTGATATGCATGAATATCTTTTGAGGCACATAAAATGTATGTTCTGGTCCCTTTGGGCCCACTGTTTAAAAAAATGGCACATGTTTTTTGTATCTGATGGGCCATTCATGCAAAATCTTGGCAGATGAGTGCAAATCATTGTAATGTTCTCGAACATCATTCAAGCATTCACACTGTAGGTTGGAAAAATATGTGAACTAGGGGTGGGAATTGGTCTCCCAAATTAGATATTTATTGCGACTTTTATATAGTTTTTACTCAAGAGTATTTCAGGTATACATTTAAAGGGGCCCTGTTATGCTCATTTTCACAGTTCATTATTTTATTTTTGGGGCCTCCTAGAAAAGATTACATACTTCAGTGTTCCAAAAACATTTTTCTCATACTGTACATCTGTATTCACTCTGTCTATAACTGTTGGAAATGCTGTTGGAGCTTTTAGCCCCATCCATGATGAGTCCAGTGTGCTCTGTTAGGTAAGCTTTCGATTTTGGTCAGCTGATAGGTTAGCCCTACATGTTTTGTCCCTCTCTTAGTCTGCAGACAGTTTTTGCAGGCAGGTGGTCAATACGGATTTTGTTACATGGTGACCTCATCAGGTCACGGAAGTAAGGGCTGGAATTCCATCAAGGTGTGTTAGGAAGATTAGAGGAGTGGTTTCTGTGGTGAGAGTTACTCCCTTTTGTGTGTACTTTGGACCTTAAGACTTTGCAGACCGTTTATATGCACATAAAGCAATATAACACACTAAAGGAAAGGGAAAAGCATAATGGGTCTCCCTTCAAGTAAAGACAAGGGCTATAATGGTTCATGTACTTGTTTTGCTTTTTGATTTCATCATTTTCGGTTTGGAATGCACAGTGAAACTAATGTATTCATTTCTTGATATGGGTGAAAACTAAATTCACAAGTAATACACATAATGCATGATACACATGGATTATCTTTACTTTGTTTGCAGACAGATTAAAAAAGTTCACAGTAAAACACTAATAATTTAAATAAATACTTTACTGTGTTTTATTAATTACTGTAACAGGATGCTTCCTGACGTGTTATGGCTGGGGCTAGGTAGTGGCATGTTGGGAGGAGGCTGGAAAAAAAAGATTGGATTTGAAGAAAGGTTGGCTGAGGAAGTCTGAAAAAATGCACACACACACACATTCATGTTACATGGACAAAAGTTTTGGGACACCTGGCCAGTACACCTACAGGAACTTTTATGACATCCTATTCTAAATCCATAGGCATCAGTATAGAGTTGGTCCCATCTTTGTAGTTATAACAGCCACCATTCTTCTGCAAAGGCTTTGCGCAAGATTTTGGAGTGTGTCTGTGTGGCTGTTGGATGTGAAGGCCTGGCTCACAATCCATGTTCTAGTTCAACCCAGAGGTGTTAGATGGGGTTGAGGTTAGGGATCTGTGTGGCCCAGTCAAGTCCTTCCATACCAAACTCACCCAACCATGTCTTCATAGATCTTGCTTTGTGCACTGGGGTGCAATCATGCTGGAACAGAAAGGGACCTTCCCCAAACTCTTGGTTGGAAGCATAGAATTGTCCCAAATATCTTGGTATGCTGAAGCAGTAAGAGTTCCCTTCACAGGAATTAAGGTACTTAGCCCAATGCCTGAAAAATAACCCCATGCCATTTTACAGTTGGCACATTGCAATCGGGCAGGTAACATTCTCCTGCCATCCACCAAACCCAGACTCATCCATCAGACTGCCAGGCAGAGAAGCTTGTTTCATCACTCCACAGTACATGTTTCCACTGAAATTTTAATAAAGGAGATGACAGCTCTATTAAAATTGAAGTTGTTTTCTTTATCAACAACCATTATTGGTTTAATTCTAGCAGTGGCACAGACAATAATTTCATCAATTTACACAACACAGTTGTGGTCCCACAGGCCAGTGGCCGTTTGCTTTACACGATTCCATGTGACGCTTGGCACTGAGCTTGGTGATGTGAGGCTTGCATGTAGCTGCTCATCCATGGAAGCCCATTCCTGAAGCTCCTGGCACAGAGCTTTTGTTCTGGGGTTAACACAGTTTAATGAAGTTTGGAACTCTGCACGTATTGAGTCAACAGTGTGTTGCTGACTGTGCACTTCAATACTCCTAGGTTAATGTCTTAAAAGCTAACTGGTGTCAGGAGTTGGCAAACCTGGACTCCAATCAATGAGACAAGACTGGAAGTGTCAGTTAGAGCTACTTTGACTCAAGAGCCCTTAAACATTTTGAGTTTGCTATTCGCAAGAAGAATCGGCTGATGTGAACCATGCCTTTCAGAAAGATCTCAGAAGATTTAGGATGAAGCATTGCTGATGTGCTTAAAGGGGGAATGGGTTGCAAAGAAATTTCAAAGATGTTTATCATTCCACAGTTAGACACCTCGTCTATAAATGCAGACGATTTAATTCTGTGGCTACTCTCCCTAGAGGTGGGCACCCAAGCAAGATGACTCCAAAGGCATAATGCAGAATGCTTAATGAGGTAAAACCGAACCCTAGGGTAACAGTTAAAGGCTGAAGGAGTCATTGGAACTGGTTAACATCTCTCTTCATAAGTCTACTATATGAAATGCTTTGATCAGTCATGGTGTCCATGGAAATTGGCCAGAGACAACCTTCACACCACCAGGGCTAGATTTACGTTTTCATGGGTCCTAGGCAAAACTTTACTTGGCAGGCCCCCTACCAAGAAAACTATATGACCATTTCATTTCCTTATCAGTGGAGGTAAATCGGTGGTTATATGTATGTATATATGTATGTATATATGTATGTATATGTATATGTATATATGTATGTATATGTATATATGTATGTATATGTGTATATGTATATGTGTATATGTATATATGTGTATATGTATATATGTATATGTATATGTGTATATGTATATGTGTATATGTATATGTATATATGTATATGTGTATATGTATATATATATGTATATGTGTGTATATGTGTATATATATGTGTGTATGTGTATATATATGTGTGTATGTGTATATATATGTGTATATGTGTATATATATGTGTATATGTATGTATATATGTGTATATATGTATATATATGTATATATATGTGTATATATGTGTATATATGTATGTATATGTGTATATGTATGTATATATATGTGTATATATGTGTATATATGTATATATATGTATGTATATGTGTATATGTGTATATGTATATATGTATGTATATATATGTGTATGTATATATGTGTATATATATATATATATATATATGTATGTATGTATGTATGTATGTGTGTGTGTGTGTGTGTGTGTGTGTGTGTGTGTGTGTGTGTGTGTGTGTGTGT
>JAAGVU020000129.1:2659660-2678102 GCA_011763525.2 Mormyrus iriodes
TGTGTGTGTGTGTGTGTGTGTGTGTGTGTGTGTGTGTGTGTGTGTGTGTGTGTGTGTGTGTGTGTGTGTGTGTTGTACAAGGCCCTTAGCACTCTTTGTTTCAGAGGCTTGCTGACCCTGCTTTCTCAACTGTACATCGCTTTGGAGTATCTCTTAAACAAATGTACATGTAAAATGTATTTTAAAATCCAAACAAGCAAGCTAAAGGGACAGTGATCTGTGAACAGGTAATATCCATGGCATGCAAACCTAAAGGAGTTGTTGCAAATATAGGGTAGGTAAATGTAAGATTTTACATTAATATTTGCCCCAATACTTTAGACCAAGACATTGACAAAATTACCTTCGTATTGGTTAGACATGTTGGGGAGAAAAAATTTAGTAGATAGGGTTGGGAACCAGAAGCAAGTTCCAAATTAGAACCGATAAGAAAATACCCGGTACTGTTTTTTTTTTTTTTTTTTTGGTTCTACTTATCGGTATCTAAACGCTACATAGCCACGGACGTCCTTGCAGATATGTTCCAGGATTTGATTTAAGTGAATACGTCATGCATCAACACGCAACCTCCATTTGCTTAGGCACAAGCCAGCATGCTGAACAACAGTGTGAAAGATAGTGAACGGTCAAAAGTGTAGTTTCACTTTAATACAGAAAACAACAATTTATGCATGTCGAATCTATTCTTAAATTACAGGCCTGCAGACATTACTTGTCCTACATCAATGCTGTTTTGCCCAACCCTTAGTTATATACTAACTGCCAAGCTAACGGGATAGCCTAGCGTTCTGATGCATTAACGTTAATTTATAAAATCACCTCAGCTCAGCCAAAATAAACACATTTATTTCACGTAGTGTCACTTTTTTAACTTCTGTCAGTTCACTCATTTGTCAGGTATATATTTAATGTAAAACTTCAACTACCATCCTTGGTGAATTTGTTTAAAAAAAGTCGTGGGCTAGAATACCTGTTGGTCTCGAACATGGATCATGGAAAAACACTCAAAAGTATGGCTTCACTACACTTTACGAGAAAAGGATAAGGCAGAATGCAATACATTCATGAATCTAATAAACTACCTACATAACCAAACATTTAAGGCAGCACAGGATCCATATGGAAGAATGCATAGTGTTTGGTGCCTTGCTGTCTGAGCCTGAATGAACCATCTGCTGGGACATTCTGAATGTCTATAATAAAGAGACAAAAAATATCTAAACATTTGTCCTCCTTTTTTTTACCTTTATGGAATCAAAATAGGGAATCAATAACAACCGGAATCGATAACATTCAGATACCCAACCCTTATAGTTGACTGATTTCTCAATAAAATCATTACAAATGCAATTGTTGTGGAAGATTTACCAGTCGCAAGTCAGACGAGGGGTAGGTTGGGTGTAAAGAGTTAGATTCCCTTGTTTCACCTTCAAAGCAATTACGTAGACCAGAGGCGTTCTCTTTGGGAGGAAGGAGTTTATTTCCAGATGTTCTCTGGTGCAGTAGATTATCCTCCTAATTTGCGTGCCTTGTTACACGGTCTAATGCTGGCTATATACTTCAGATGAATTCGATGGAATCGTTGCATTGGCAATAAGTTGTTGTATGACATGTAATCTCCCTGGTGATCAGTTTCAGCTCAGTGCATATGCAGGGTCCCTTTTTTGTTTGTGCTGATCCTACCCGCTGTCCATGATTGGCTAACCTAAATATGACCACGCGGAGTTGATCAGCAGAACTAATTATGCAGTTACTGGCATGCTTTGCACCCCACCGCATAAGTACAGTACATGATATAATAATCATCAATTTTTATGCCATGGTATACCGTGAAACCGCTATACCATTGCAGCCCTACCCAGAATACAGCCTTGGATTCTTTTCCCTTAAATTCTATGTAGGATTATATACCGCAGTCCGGTTTGGTTGAGGGGATTCCTAGAGAGCATCTCTGAAGTTAATTGTTACTTCGAGGATTTTCCCCAAGTCCTAGAGTTGTCTGGTTCCGTTCCTCTGTCAATTGCCCTAGCCAGTGGGTTGGTGATCCTGGTCAAGTCCCCAAATTTTCATGGAAGTTTTCTCAGTTGCAAGTCAGACAAAAAGATCTCAGTCTGAGTAGATATGGAATCCTGCTCAGATTTATATACAAAAGGAATATGTAATTCCTAGGTTGCTGCAGAAAGTGCCTTCCTCTTCAACTATTGGCTAAGACCTTGACCACATCATTAAGCTATTTTTAGCAGTTTTCATTTGCCCTTTCAGTTACTAGGTCACCAGGTGTCTCAGTTTATTTTCCACCGTCAGTTCTGCAGATTATCTGTTATTCTCTGAGGATGTGGTTTCTTTCTGTGCTATAGCGGCAAGGACGTGAAAACAACCTCTCCAAATTTTAGTGAGGTTGGTCACATATGCCAGCAGTTAAAGTTAACCCAGTAATGTCAATTTCTTTCACACATTGGATTCTTGTATGTTTAAATAAATTATTTGATTGCATTAAGACTGTGTTTGTGTATTGTTTTGTAATTTGTACTATCCTGTTAATCCATTCCTAGAAACTGCCTCTGTTTGCCCTAACCTGAAAGTGTTGTGACTTTGAAAACTACAGGCATATTGCTAATTTACCTTTTAAAGATTTAGAAAGATTTTGTTGATTTAGTCAATAATGTTGTCCAAAGTGATGTACAAGTACCACATCATCTTGTCAACCTGGTCCCAAAACTGTATGGATACAAAGACGAGCCACTTGGGTCTGGGTTCAGATGATTCTTTGACTTTGAAAGTTCACCAGGAAATCTCAGAATTACGCATTTCAGCTGCATTTAATATCATACGCCTACTGCTAATCCCTAAGGTGGCTGCATACTTCAGGCTAAATTGATGGTACCAACATCATTATAGAAATGCAGCATTATATGAGTGGTGATCACTGCGGTGATCCAGATTTTTTTGTTCTGATTTCATGTACTGTCTACAATTGGATGTGATGCCATGGGATTGGTCAGCAAGACTAAATTATGCAGTTACTGGCATGCTTTGCACTGCACCGTGCTGCGCTTTAAATACTGTGAATTAATGTGTTTTCATGGAGTTATGTTAATAGTAAATGTGACCGCTTGTTGTGGAATGTGTTTTGTTAGTATGTAACTGTGTTGAGTAAATTGATGATTTTCCTGTCTGTGCCACTGCTAGAATTAAACCAATAATGGTTGTTGATAAAGAAAACAACTTCCATTTTAATTGAGCTGTCATCTCCTTTATTAAAATGTCACACACTCAACAAAATACGTTTATTTATGCCCTGTTTGTCTGCTGCATCGAAAACATTCTGCGCCCTTTTGGATTGTGACATGAAATGAACAAGGTGGCGTTTTAAATGTGCAACCTCATTGTTCTCACCAAGGTGTTCGATTTTAATTTTGTCCAAACGTCATTTGAATAATGCTGCCACCTTTAGAAACTGTGAATTGTGGTACTGTTGTGACTGACTAGAATGGAGAATGGACATTTTCTTGATTACTGGCATTAGTAGCATTGTGCTTCAAAGTAACATGCGGCGTACCACAGGGATCTGTTCTAGGTTTATTTTGCTTTCTGTACTCTTCTGCGTTTAACTAAGAGACTGATTAAATGAGTTTTGGTTTTATGTTGGTGACAGTGAAATCAGTATCAAATGAATTCTGGTTGTCATGTCACAGATTTGCAAAACGCCACATTAAAACAATCCTGATGTCCTGTATTTTTCATAAATAATTTTTTGTATTTCTCTCTTCCATTTTCTCACAACCTAGATGCTGATCTGAAGAACGAAAAAAGAAGAGAAATTCAGCATGTAGATTGTAGTCACAATATAGGTATAAAGTTTTGTTCAATTCATCAAAAAAAAAATTTTCTCTCTGAACTGAGACTGGATAGTCACGTGAAGTTAAGAAGACAAACAAAGTTTCAGATTTATGGCTGACTTGAATAACAGTCTTAGTGTTATCTCTTGAAGAACAAGACGATGGATCTTCTGAGGTGGATAGACTGAGCTAATGAGCTCTTAATTTTATGAGCACATGCAGTTTTCTAAATGATTTTGGTATAGATGAGTTCCAGCGCCTATAAATAGAAATGTTAGTCTAGCCGCAGGATGAGAATGAGGTGAGGACTGGAGTTGACAGTGAAAGAGCTTCTTTGGACAAAATGGCAATTATCAGTCTCCTTTTAGTGTGAGTTAAAAGGCATACATGGAGTCATGGCGAGATTATGTTTTTATGCTTTGTACCTCTCATGCTACCTCTGTGTTTGAGGATCTCTAATGTTAACATTATCACTGTCTGAAAAGTGTTTTTGATTTTTTTGACATAACACAATGGTCTGAAGTACATTCTTCCAGCTTTTTTATATAGTCTTGAGATTACTTGCCGTATTATGACAAAATGGAAATTTTACACCAGTGAAACATATCGTGCTCCTTGTGTACATTATACATAAAATTATAACATTGATCGCTCAAAGTATTATATAGTGCACATTTAGTGCAGTTTCCTAAACCTGATCTTGTGATACTATTGCCCCTCCTTGAAATTACCCAAGAAAAAATGGAATACCCCGTTGTGGATTATAACAACTGTGGTGAACAGGTTGGGGGAGCAGCAGCTTTCATCTGCACTGAATGTGGAGATGGCTTCAGCCATTATCCTGACCTGTTAAGTCATATGGTTACACATGGGCCAGTGGATACCTTCTCCTTTGATTGTCCCCCAAATGGCTTTGGAGCACCTCTTGAGTTTGCACTTCATGAAAATGGCATGCTAACAGTTGTAGATAGATCCGTAGAATTGAACTATTTATCTGCCAATGATAAACCTCCATCTCCAAATATAGTTTGGAGTCAGACTTCCCCACAGGAGTCCCAGCCTTGTCCTGTTATGTCACCTACAGAAGACCAACCTCTTGAGTCTCAGCATACTCCAGTAGTGTTGCCTGCCAGCCAGCCTCCTGCATCTCAAATTACACCTGTAATTCTATCCTCGACTAAGGAAGTACAGTCCTGTAGTGATTCCATTAGTCGAACTCTAGTTTCCTCTCGCTCTGCTCGTTTTCGATGTGAAACATGTGGCCAGTTATTCAACACAAGGGCTGGTTTACAACGACATCAGCGCTACAGGACCTTAGACCAGGGATTTAAATGTACTTTGTGCTGCAAGGTCTTTGGTGAACGAGAGGAACTGCGTCAACACCTTCAAGAACATGCACATGAGCGATTTTATAGTTGTGGACACTGTGGAAAACGATTCCTCAATCAAGAGACTCTTCACACTCATCAAGAAGAACGGCACAGCAAAGCAGCATCAAAGTCCTCAAAGACCTCTAAAGAAGGTCAGGAAAAAAGCACTGGTAAAACATACCCCTGCAAGTTATGTGGGCTTCGATTTTTTTGGCTGTCTGATTTGCAGAGTCACTTGCTTAGTCATGCTCAAGGAAAAGTAGTGTCCCATGCTTGTGCTACACCAGCTACCAAGAGACAGTCTCAGCAGGATGAAAGAGCACATGATAGTTCACCTAAAACTGGCTTGCCTAAATATACAAATCAGCGTCGGGATTCTGTCGCTAGTCTGAATACACCATTTAGACCATACCGCTGTGGGTTGTGTGGGATTCGCTTTCAGCAGTTATCTGATCTGAAGTTGCACCACCTCTCCCATCAGACACAAGAAGACTTTTTAAGCCCTGAACCAGAACCTAAACCTAAACAAGCCCAAAGTGGGGCAACAACAAGACAACAGACCCAAAGTAGTCCAGCAGCAAAAGAGCCAAAGCCACGAGGAAGGCCTCCACGTGGGAATCAAGCAAATCACAATGCTCGTGTATATCCTTGTAAACTATGCCACCGTGTGTTTGTGCATTCCAGTAGCTTGTCTCGGCATATGAGATACCACAAAGGAACTTTGCATACTTGTGTTTACTGTGGGAGGCACTTCCCACAGCGCTGTGATGTAAGGAGGCACATAGCAATGTATCATAATGCGCAAGGAACACAGTCCAAGGCTGAGACAGAAAAAGCAGTTGCAGAAAGTAGAAGGGACCTACATTTGCAACAGCCTCAATTAAAGCCATATATACAACCTCAAATAAGGCAGGCAAAAGAGGTAGAAAAAGGTACATCAGACAAAAGAAAGGATAATAGTAATTATTCTTGTGGAAAGTGTGGAAAGATTTTTTTAGATTCTTCCGAACGGGATAAACATGGTTGCAACAGTCAGCACCCCTTTGATGCCAAAGAGGCACAGACTCCTCCCAAACCTCGGGTGACCTTCCAGTGTAGTGTTTGCGGTAAGGGATTTGGGTTGCTTTGTGTTTACCAACGCCACCAGCGTTACCACAGAAGGGAGCTTTCTGGTGAGATACACAAGTGCCCCCGCTGTCCAAGGCGTTTCCGTCAGTCATCTGCATTAATACGCCATCTTGAAACCCACCAAAGTCATTCTCCACAAGACGACGACAAAGAAGTGCAAACATCTCCTACCACTTTACGCGGTCAGGATTCTGCCTTAGTTTTGGAACATGACAATGAAGATCTTGAGGATGATGAATATTTAGAGGAAGAAGAGGCTAATGGAAGTATTGCAGCTGAAGTGCTGTATGAATGTACAGAATGCACCCAGACTTTCTCTTGTTTGGTGACATTCCTACAGCACCAGAGTGCCCATGGCTCAGATAGCCTTGCATAATGGAGTTCCGAAAACGATGTCTTGTGAAGTATGTGTGGCTTGAGAAACCAATTATGTTCATGAACTGTTCCTTCTTGCATTCACAGTCAACCTAAAATCAACATGAACAATGATGACGCTTCTAACAGTGGAAGGTTACAAAAATATTCCACAAGTTTAACATTTTCCTGATCCAGAGTTTTCAGATGACTTTTTGTATTGTTGAAGTTTGTTTTGCTTGGGTTTGTCAGTACTGTTATAGAAGGTTATCTGGTTTCAGTATGGATCAATATGAATCTGTATAGTTCTATAGATTCCAGGTATCTGGTAGTTTTGAAACTATTGAAGATGAATTGGACTTGGAAAAAAATTGTGTATTTGTCTAATTATGACTTGGTCTTTTCTACTTAAACCCTGTTGGAAATGTACATTATATTGTGGATTTCCAAAACTTTAAGAATATTGGCATACATCTTTGCAGGATTACATCTGAAAGGTCCTTTATTAGAGGATCATCTTACATCTGTTGTGGGTCTCTCTTCAGCTATGATATCAGTTTTTAAAAATGACACTCTTGTTTTACAGTAACATTATAAATGCCGATGTCCAGTTACTGTTATTCTTTATAAACCAGTTGTCTGTTAGCTGTGTTATATTTACAAACCCTAAACATTTCTAATCAAATTAAGCTGCAAATTCCCATGGTGTCCCTCGTTTTCCTGGAAGTTTGTCCTAGGAACATTCATTTTATAAGCATTTCCATCTCTTGATATTTTTTTTGTTTGTATGGATTTGGTTTGAACTGGTTATTGGACAATTGTTAAGTTTTAACAATAGTTAAACTGATAAATAAACTGCAGAAATTTGCAGAATTCTCTTGCCCCTATTTTAACATCCACACACAACCACATATCATCTACCCCCCACCCAACTCTGAAGCCTATAAATATAACGGTCTTTTCATTCTGCTGTTTGATTTAAAAATGAACATCCAAGAAATAGGTAGTACTCTTGAAAACAGCCCTTTGACCGCTACATCTAACTTGCACACTTTTCCTGTATTGAGCTATATTCCATCTTGCATTTCAATTGTAATTACCCTTTTTCGTCACCCATATAAAATTCCTGTATCATCCTTCCTTACAGTTCAAGATAAAATACATTTGGTACTGGTCATCACTAATACCGAATAGTTAGAAAAGTGCAGTTTTTTTTAGATTTTAGTTTTAGTTCAACTTTGATCGTGGGCAACAGAGAGAGACTACTCTAAAGGCTTTTATTTTGAGATACATCAATGGCAGAATGTAGTTTTTACATTTTTCATTGCCAAATATGAATCAATGTATCCTTCCTCCAGAAATGTTATGTGCCATTACAATTAAAAATAAATGTTCGCTATACCAGCCTGTGAAACGTTTTTGATTTTTTTTTTTTCTTTCACCCATTGTCTAGTAAATACAAATATTAGAATTTGCATTTCTTAATGACAAATGTATTGCTGCTGGAATCATTAATTTGACTCAGGCTTGTGTCTTAATGTAATTTATGGTGCAACAAACACATTTAGTTGAAATGGTCATTTCACACTTGGAAAAACCTGTAGGAATTGATTAATATTGATTTTCTCCCTGACCTCTTATGGAAGATGATCTCACCTCTTGACCAAAAGCATTATATGTACGTATGTGGGCGTATTTTGTGCCTGTATAACAGACGAGTGATCAGATCAATGTAGATGGAAAAACATTGTCTCCGGCATTTAGTAAATCATCATTGTGATAAGCTTCAGAGAGCCAGGGAATGTCCCTGGAATTCATGAAATGTAAAAAACTTGCAAGATCATCTGTTTATTATAACGTTTTATAGAAAGTTCATTGGTTCTGTCTGGAAAAGGGCACAATGATAGATGTTTCAGTTATTGGTTCTTCCTCTAACTTTATATTTATAGGTGAACTGTGAAGCTGTTGCTCAACTGAATAATTCTCTTGCCTTTGGAGGATGGGGAAGTTGAAAGAGTGGGAGTGCCAATGCAGTACCTACCCAATTCATTCTTTTTTGGAAAAACGATAAGCACACAACACAAAACAAAAAATGGATGTAATATCAGGCAACTATTAGAAACAACAGATACCACTGATATTGCAGCATCATTAAGAGTTAACGGTAGCCTCATACCCCTAAGGTTGTGGCATCAATTATCTCCCCTGGCCATAAGTGTCTGCTTTACCTGCATTTGTTTGAGTATCCTCCAGAAACTCAGGTTTCCCCCTGCAATCCGAAGATAAGTGAATTGATATATCTCAATAGCTCATAGTGGTTATTTGGCTTGTAATGGACTAATAACGTGTCCAGGGTGTCCCTGCATCGTGCCCTGTACTTCCTGGGCTCAGAGCAACTCTGTAATATGCAGTTCTTTTAAAAGGATGGAAAAACAGGAGTATTTGGATACATTACAAACATTCAAATGATATGTCTTTCTTGCTCAAAGAGAACCTTATGCATATATTTTTGGTTTGTTGAGTAATGGACCCTAAGCTCGAATGGTTTCATTGCTAACTTTGTATAGATGGTAAATGCTATAATAATTTGCAACCTTCTGGAATGGCAAGCATATCATCACGACAGGAATTTGGAAGACAGAATTGAAGAGGACTTCATGAACTCTTTGAAGTTAACAGATTTGGAGACTCAAACACATTAAACCACTATTTTGATTCATCTAAGACCTAAAAAAATATTTGTGAAAATCTGTTGTTAAATACACCAGCTTACGTGACTAAAACGTTGACTAACATTTATGATCAGTGCATTGTGTGTGTGGATTTTGCATGTTCCCCTTTTGTTGAATGAGTTTCTCCTGGATACTCCAGTTTCCTCCCACAGTCCAAAGATATACATATTAATTCTAAACTTCTGTTAAATTTACAAGTCATTTATGTATCCTGTTGCTACCTTAAAAGCCTGTATTTGAGCTTCAAGAGACAGAAAAAGAGTCTATTAGCTTTAAAATTGTCTACCTTTATGAAGCTAAAGTATACCACATAGCACATTTATGTTCATGCACTAAAACTTAGAGTTTTTGTATGATCTTGCTGTCTTTAGCCTTTTTGACCTGTATAGGGTGGAAGTTCTAGAAAAGAAGATGCTGATTATCTATATAGCAAATCTAGAGCAAAGCTGAAGATGATAAGGAAAGTGAAGGTCAAGGTCTACCAATGCTAGGCAAATAACCTGTCTCCATCACTGACCCAAAAGCTGTTGTTACATCTCTTGATTCCAGAACCTACCAGGAGGAAGTAAAAGTTATCTGTATGCACTTTTTCCAATTTTGAATATCAAATATGTGACATATGCTCAAGATAGCAAATTCTTCTGCATGCTTCTTGTAAAATGTAAGCCTATTATGGTTTTACATGAATAAATCTGTTATGTACGTCTTCATTCTTGCAGTTGTAAGAACATTTCTCAGAAATACATTAGACCATCACACTTGCATGAATAAATGACTTGGGGCATTGAAGGAACTTGGTATTTTCTTTTGGCAGAGGTGGAAAGTTCAGGTTCAGAAAGTACAAATCCAAACCAAGATTTTGTTTCAACCAGTTGAGTATGAAGAGTCACGTTTACAGAGTACTCAACTGGTTGGTTGAAACGCAATCTTGGTATGGATTTGTACTTTCTGAAATTGAACTTTCCACCTCTGCTTTTAGGGTTGGTTTTCTCCCAAACTGACCATGTTCCTGTGAACCTTGTGTATGTAATACTTGTTTACTCAGCTCTGGGACCATGCCATATGTTTGTTCATATGTGTATTCTAGGACCATGGTATATGTTTTAGCTTTAATTTCCAATCCCTCATTTTCTCTTCTGTTTGGCTAATTTTCCTTAATGCCACCAAGAGGGAAAATTAGCCAATAACACTAAGTCAGGCTTCTATCCCAGAGTCTATCCCAGGCAGCTCAGGGCTCAAATATGGGATGCACCCTTTACAAGATGCATATACACAATGGGAAAATTACAGATGCCAATTAGGATAGCTGCATGTCTTTGGAGTACCTGAAGGAAATCAACACAACACTTAGAGAACATATGCAGAGCAAAGGCAGGATTCAAACCCCAAAGCCTCAGCTTCTGTCCCCTTCCATCAATGATGAAAATTTGTGCTGAAAAACACTTCCATGACTAGAGCTAACCGTTGACATACAGCCCAATCAGAGAGCTGTTTCACCAACTAGCTTCAACACCAATGCAACATACTTGATTGGCCAAAACAGCACCAGCAGGAACCAACCTGTCCGACTGTGTCGAACACACTGAGATGACAGACAGTCACTGATTCTCTTCGACAGGCCAACAGCTTTTAACGACCGAAAATAGGTTTGGTGTGTTCCAAGTTTAAGGCAACTACCCAGTAAGGCCCACTATGCACATTAAATTTTCATATGGATGCCAATCTGCAACAGAAAAACAACCAAAAACTGGTGGAATTTGGCACCGAGCAAGATTCATGTAACAAGTCAGCTTTCTAGTTTAAAAAGTGGACACAAGAATGAATAGACTATGAAGACGTACCTTCAACCAAGGGACTTCAAACATCAGACTATCAAGAAAGGATGTCTAAAGCAATAATCTGTATCCCTTTGATGCAGGATGATCAGTCAGGAAATCAGAGTCTATTTTTGACTAATCAAAGAACTATCAAAAGACTAACTGTGTACTATGTCTATTAAACAAACTGGGATATACTTGTAAGCTTCCACCATAATGCAATAGCTCCAAAATTCATAGTTTATCCAGTTAAAGAAAGTAGCCGGTCCACATGCTTTAGGTACCATAACCATAGTTAATGCCTCAGACCCAGTACATTTTGGTACAGACTAAAAACAAGGCACACCTTGTTACATATCTATAATTGGGCAAGCTATATGCATGCAAAAATACAGGTCAATTGTATTGTGCAGTAATTCTGTCATATAAGAAACTACAAACAGCATATAATGGTCAGTCTGTGCTGGACTACTGATTTACACTTAACATAGATAAAAAATACACATACACAGAAAGTCTTACAGTTATGTGCAGATTGAGGTTCCAGCATTTCATAAAACATTGTGACAATTCGGGTAGTATCGTGAATAGATTTGTATTCAAGATTTAATTGAATTTCCCTCATTATGCACTTTTTAATGTGGGCAATCACAGACTGTGTGGCTATGTAATCTAAATATAAAGGTGCCTGTTAAAAATCTAACAAAATGTGTAACCCAGGGGAAAAACAGAAAAGCATTGCGTGTGGGCTTCATGACTGCGGTTCCCCGCCATTATTGCTTTATTGCGCCATTGTACATGCGCAGTAGCCTCAATGCGCAAAGACGAACTTGTAAGTTGAAGCCGCGCGGCGAGAGGGGCGGGATTTTACGAATCGCAACTTCGTTTCGATTGGTTAGTATAGAGTGGTGTCATAAAAGTGGCCATGGTTTGGCCACATTGTCTAACAAATGCGCCAAACGGGGGGAAGGTAGAAATCCGAAATAAAATATACTTAAGCAGTTTCGAAATCGAATTAATTACATTTGTCAGCACGAATGATCGCGACTTAAAGGCCGTGTGTGCTGCAATTTTGTTGGTACCCAGCGGAAGACGGACACGGAGGAGAAGCGAGAGGCGAAGACAGCTACAGTAAGTGAAGAAACGTTCACAACTGCGCCGATTTTTTCACGAGGAAGCCATTTATATCCTGCCAGTAAGCTAGTTCAGTTCACACGTAAGAAAATAATGATAGATGTCTGCAAAACCAGAGGTTTTTAATGCTGGATGTTGCGTACTTAATCGTCTGATAATCACGCAGTTTTTTATTATTATTGACTGCTGTTGTGATGTTAAACGCCGATTTCGGTTTGTCATGGTGTTCAGAAAGGGATGGAATGCCTTTCTTTAGGCAAGAGCTAGCTAGCCGACGTTACTCCTCCCTGTGTTTCTTTGAAATATATATATATTTATGCGTCTGTGTGTACATATTACCCCGTGCATCGAATCCCATTTTTAGGAAGGTGGTAAACTTATTGTTGCTCGGATAACACCGGGGGTGACCTTTTTAAGAACGGGTATAATATAAGCTTTTTCAGTCCGTTCACATGGCAAGATTTATTTTGCTTGATTTTAAATGCATATACATTACCTGTCGAGGCTATTGTGATAATTCATAAGCTGTCTTAAGTTTGAGTTTCTAATTAGGCTGATACCCGTATGTGATATTTTAAGCAAAATATGAATTTAAACTCCATGTTGAATTACTCCATATGCAACAAATTTTATCTTTGAATGTTTGTAGGGCAGTTTTTGTTAAGAAATATTTACCTGATCTTATTAGTACAGTAATTATATTTTTTTTCCTGAAAGCACTGGATTAAAATTAATTATAGACAAGGACACAAACTTTTAAAAAGAGATTTATGACAATTACAAATGGCTGAAGAGAAGTAGAAGTAGGTGGGAAGCATGTGGTGATCAGCTCTGATGCTTAAACTCACACACCTTTTATGAAGTGCAGAAAGGTAGTGTATCTGTCATGGTACTATTGGTTTCACAAGCCAGGACATTTTCATATTTTCTTACACTTGGCATTCACGTGCAACTTTTTTTCTACATAATTTGTAGTACACAGACTCTAGAAAACCAAGAATGCATTTTACTTTCAGCAGTAATCACAAATGTTATATGTACTGTCTGAATATTATCATTTAACTGTAATGAAGTAGTTTCTATATTGTTGTTCCTGTGAGAAACACTTCAATGTTGTCACTTGCATTAGCTTCACAAAATTAGCAAGCTTCACATTCTGTATTCGTCAACAGAGGATAGTAGCAAATGTCAACTTCTTTCTACATGAAATACATATACAAATGTTATGCAGTAAAATTTGATATGGTGTTTTAGTATGAAGAATATCAACAAAAATTGCTCAAATAGGAACCCTGGAGTTAGAGAATATTTTTGGGGGCGTCTGGGAAGACTGGCATTGTGTAATAATTAGGAGAGAACCTCTTTGGGTTCCTTAAAAGAATAAATATAATGTATCGATGTCTTTAGTTTTAAGTCCTGTGTAGGTGGAGTTTGAATGTTCCTCTCTCACAAATCCTGAAATGTAGTTTGTGTATCCACATCTAAGTTGTTTCCTGTGTGCTTATTCCCTGTGATGGACTGGCATCCCGTCTAAGGTGTCGACTAGTTTGACCTGTGTTTCATAGAATAGTTTCACTTTTGCACTAGATATGCTGTGATGAAAAATGGTTAAAGATCTTTGTTGTGAAATCATCCTTGGTAGATCTAACAATTCAGGTAATTTTTTCTGTCGTTTAGATACAAAGCATTTTGCAATCTAGTACTCTTAAAAATAGAACCAATGTCTTGTAAGAATATTATTGGATTATTTTGGGGAGCACTTGTGATCTGATGGACAATTTTGGTTTGAGTTTTTATATCTTATTTTCATTTATTTTTTGTAGCTTTAAAATACTTTTTTGATAGTGGTAGTTATGCGCATAATATTTATATTGTTTAAATCAAAATATTATTTATCTAATGTAACAGGCTTAGCCGATATTGACAGGCGATATTTAAACTTCATCAATTTTTAAAATTCAGTAGCACCAGAAATACAGACATAACTACTGAAATAACTGATGATTTCATTGGGAACATTAGACATATTTTATAGTAGAGGACTGTTGGCATTGACAAAAAAGGGACCCACGCAAACCGCCTCTCCATTGCAATGTGCGATACTACTAATGATTAATAATATATAGAATATGCCCCTTTTCCTTCAGATAATCCATGTATACAACACCGGTATCTCCTTGCATTTTGACCAATTTGATGGTGGTGATGGAACAAGTTTGGTTTCGTCATGCTTTCAGCAGGACCATATCAACATGGTTATGGCTCCAGTACAGCTCACATACTAAATACGTATACTACTTGACTGTGAAATAAATGTATTATTTGCATGTATAGATTTATATATGAGGGCAAAAATTTTGTGCGCTGGGAACAGGCAAAACACAAATGTAAACACATTTTTTTTTTTTTTGACAAACTCTTAAAAGGAGTGCGCCGGGTGTTCAAGTCACTTCAGTTGATTTAAAAGTACGAAGTTAATAATCAAGTAGCATAATAATAAAATAAGTCTAAACAAGAAACCATAAAATATAAGAACTGTGAAATATGACTGCTAAGCATTGTATGAATAAGTTATCGATTTTGAACATTGTCTCTTGCTTCTTAATGCTGGCAAACTAGTGTAAGCAATACTTGTAGGACATTAAGGTCAAATGCATCTGCCCCCCCTAACAAAACAACTTGCTCCGTTCTCCCCAAATAGTTTTTGGAGCACCAAATCTTACCTTTTATAAAGAAATAACTACTGGTAATCAGATTACAATGTGTATTAAACCCCAGGCATGCTAAAAAAACAAATGTATTATGGGGGGGTAAATAATGAATAATACAATCTCCACAATCCTTGGGGGCACAATGTTTTCGATGCAGCAGACCCACATGAAGAGGGTTAAAAAAAGTTGAGCCATTTTAATATGATATGACGATTCTTTTAAAATAAATGTTGCCTCTTTATTAACAGCCACTATTGGTTTAGTACTAGCACCGGCACAGCCAGACAAGCCAATAATATACACAACACTCAGGGATGCACGCTAAACACTAGGGCTGCAACGATTCATTGAGTAACTCGAATAACTCGATTACAAAAAATCCTTGATGCAAATTCTTTGCTTCGATGCTTTGTTTAATCCACACGACTATGTACTGTTCAGTGATCACAGTGTTTCACATTGAGGATTATTACTGTCACAGTGTGCTTATGCTGCATTATGTGCAGCGGAGTCGTAGAAAAAACAGAATGGCAACGCTCCCATTGAAGCCTATTGTAAAGAGAAAATTGATGGCCAAACTTCCAGGTCATGGAGACGGTGAATAGTTCCAAACGTTGACATTCACGACATAGAATCACGTTCGTTTCCATTGTTTGCCAAGCAGTTTAAGTGGTATGTTGATAAAATAACAGATTTTTTAGAAAAACATTTAATATATTAGCTGTCATTAATATACTAAATATTGTTTTTACATGTGCTCAGCATTAACAGTTAATGTTTATCATAATTAATAGTTATGACCGAAGGTTACTTAGCAACTATCGAGCCTGATATTCCCATTTCACTGATGATTTTGTCAATTACGATTGAAACAGGGTAATGTTACGTATTAAGTTGTTCTGGGTTATCGACGGTTTTATGATTACAGTTAGCTTCATTACTGCCATGTTAATACACCTGATTAAAATATTATTTTACAGCAGCAATTCTCAACTCATGGTCGCGAGGCAGAGTTGGAAATGCTTACATTTTAAAACCAGCAAGCCCCTATGCTGATCCACAATCAGATAAGTGCTGCACTTGCAAACAGCGTTCAAACAAAAAAATGCTTTTTCGCATTATTTTGCCTCCATCACTTTGAGTTACTTAGAATATCCCTGAAATAAAAAAAGTTTGTCCATATTGACTTTTTTTTATCGTTATACCCCCACTCCCACTCTTTGTCCCTAAAGTGCAAGGTGTGAATCGGACATTACATATAGTGTAATGTTTGCCCAATTTATATTGTTTTGTGGATAAAGAATGACAATGGATTTTGATCACTGGACACATTTAAAAAGGGGTGCTTTCTATGCAAGTAAATAAACCAGAAGGCATGTTTTGCCTGGCTGCCTTTATGAAACATTATACAATATTATTATTATTTGTACACTATTTAGATTGGAAAATGGTTCAAAATCATTTTAAAGTTTAACATTTCTATGTTAACGATTATTTTTTCTCTTAAAAATTAAGGAATTAAGTTTCCGCATGCTGCATGCGGAAACGGCAACTTCCGGCTTGCTGTAGGCACGGTGCTTGAGATGTAAAAAATAGTTTGTTTAGAAACTGTTCTTAGTGTTCGGGGAAGATGTATTCAATAACAGGCTGCACAGTTATGGTTATTTGTGGCTTGACTTTTAAATGTAGCCTATATATGCTGGGTCACTATAGACCCACGGTATATAGGGTTTCCTGAAAGTCCTATGTACACCAGTTAATAAGACACAAATTTTTCTCTATCCGATTACTCGAATAATCAATAGAATACTTGATTACTAAAATAATTGATGGCTGCAGCTCAACTAAACACATCCATTGCCTGGGTTGCCAGCTCTCACACATCTGGTATGGCGCTTACATATAGTCTTGCGCTTATGCAAGAAATCTGTATTTATGCAAATCTGTATTATTCCATTATAAACCTAAAATTAGGTACATCAAAAGCGTTGGGGTAGTTTTCAAACCCTACATAGTTTTATTACCTTGTAAATAGTTTTACATACATTAAAATGAGTATGCAGAATTGTTTTGAATTAAATCTCACACTAGCCAGCTGACCAGAGCTGACAACCCTGCATTACACGGCAAACATTACAGTTCAAAAATTTACAGTTAACATAATTATGAGTTCACATTAATTTAGACTAGATGTGTGAACTGCAAAGCATGCCGATAACTGCAAATAGTGGTGCTAATCAACCCCGCGGCATCATTTTACGGCAGCCAGTCGTGGACTGCGGTTGGAATCACTCATGCAACGTCATGTTGCTAAAACGACGTCAATTCTGTCACTTGCGTTTGAAGTACAGTATGCGACCACCTTTAGCCCAGGGGCCAATAATAAAGCCATCTACTGTTGTATGTCTACAATGACATTTAAATTCTAGTCCCTCAATATAAAATGACTCCATTTTTTTTTTTTTTTTCATTTCTTCTGGGGAAAAAAAAATATCTTATATTCGGGCCATAAGTCAAAACACTCATTACAAAATATCAAATTTGGCGCTTTCTATTTCGTTTTTTGTCTGCACCCCAAATATAAGGAAGCACCAGTTTTTTAGGTGCATTTTGAGAGGGGGGGGGGGAGAAACCTTATGTTTGGGCCAACGCGATATAAAGATACTGAGACAGTACTGTTACCGTGGTCCTAAAACCCTGACTGATATCACACCATGGAAAAACTGTACTGTTACACACAGCTCTTTGCAGGGGAGTTCAAGGTCTGTCAGATTGTAAAGGGAGGGAGGTTTCTCCCGTGTCAGTCTGCAGCTGTTCGATGGGATGAAGGTCTGGGCTTTAACTGAGCTGTTCTTGGATATTGATGGTCCTTTTCTTGGTTGATAGGCTTGGGGTAGGAGGTAGGAGTTTTTAGGTTGAAATATTTTGAAATATAACGCTATTAATTCCCCCTTGTGTCGTGTCAGGAGCCTACAAAAACGGCAGATTTTGTTCACAGTCTATAAAAACCACTTCAATTGATGACATGACAGGCAGATTTACTTTGTAATCTGGTTGGTGAAACTACACCCAATGAGAAACCAAATTATATTGAGCATGCTTACTTGTGCATCCAAGGTATTTTTAATTTTTTATTTTTTTTCTTACAAATAATCCATTTTACTGCGATGGTTTGATGGCCCATTCTGGGTTGTTCCTGCCTTGCACTCGTAGCCTCCAGGATAGGCTACGGACCCGCTGCTACCCTGTATAGGATAAGCGATTACAAAAAATGGATAGATGGATATACACTCACCTAAAGGATTATTAGGAACACCATACTAATACGGTGTTTGACCCCCTTTCACCTTCAGAACT
>JAAGVU020000129.1:2678202-2707650 GCA_011763525.2 Mormyrus iriodes
TTGGTTGATTAGATAATTGCATTAATGAGAAATTGAACAGGTGTTCCTAATAATCCTTTAGGTGAGTGTACATTATAGTAGCATAGGCAAAGATTGGCATATGTCTTTTTCATCTTTTTCACGAAAGAAAAGCTGAAATAAGGGTGCATGGACTTGTGATATTCACTGTATAAAAACTGCACATTTTAGGATAATCTGCATCAGTGATTCCGTTTGATGAATGTATGTCCCAGAGTATTTTCTTTGTAGAACTCATTGGGAAGCACCTGCCATTTCAAAGACAAATTTCAATATTTACATGGGTGCCCAAAACAAATACTTATTATTAATCCAAAATCCAACCACAAATTATGTGGTTTTGTAGAATCCATATGTGGATGTGAAAGTTTAGTATATGATTTTTTTCTTACCATGTGCTGCTTTTTTTTTCTTCTCCAAACTGCAGGTGACAAATCCAACTAAAACGAAAGCTGAGAACCTTTTGAGTTATCTGGTTTGGTCAGGGCATCGTCACCTTGGGTTTCGCAGGAAGTATGCCTGGACTCTCCTCTATGAAAAAGATTGACCTGATTGCTGGAGTAAGAAACCCATGAGCCCTTTTATGTCGAGAGTGAATGCACTCCTTGACTATTGATTTGGATTCCTGTCGACCCTCCTGGTAGGTCAGTTTATCGTATGTTCTTGACATGTTGTATCAGTTGGCTTTGCCTCTAGCTGGACTGTTTAGGATTCAATGAATGGAGTTTGATTCATTTCTGAATAAGCAATGTTTTCCACAAATTCTATTTATGCCTTGTGTGTTTTTATCGTTTCTTCACTGACTAGTAAAAGTTCTAAAGATAAACTTGAGGAGAATTTGTTTATGATGTACCCACTGAATCTAAACGAGTGCAGAGTCTATTTTGATGACACGTTTTGGGGGGTATATATATTTAATATGTAAATGTACAGTATAAGAATTGCCGAAATTGTAGTTTTTGATGTAGTGTTAAAATATTTGTATTTCAGAAACATCTTCTAGCTCTAGTCTGTTAAAACGAATATGTGCACCAATGGGTGGCTATCAAATATGACTGCTGCAGAAAAAATGTGGTGGCTTTTTCGTTGATGTTCTGCTTCCATAGGTCCTCTAAGTTTTAAGACTGGAGGAATCATAAAATCCTGAAAGTGTACCATGTCTTGTAAAAAAACTGAAGAGCCACATAAGCCTTTCAGCAGGCAATGATTCCAAAAATGTGAAGTCAAAGAAATGGTCACCTGATCACAAAATCATTGGCCTATAATCACTAATTAATATTTGACCTGAATTCAATTGAGTTTGTCCAGCCAATTGTAAAAAAGCATTTTGTAAACAGAAGCATGAAGGTATGTAGTTTAACCTAAGATTTAACCCAAGACTTGGTAGAAGGAGAACTTTAACGTGCAAATGTTTCCAACTTTGTTTGCCTGAACTATTCTGAATTTAACTGAAGAAATTCCCCATAAACTAATGTAGTAATTTTTTCTCATCTGTCTACGTAATCATGAAACATACCTCAGCAAAAACTTGAATCGTAGGAAGAACACCCTCAACATTTTTATCAAAAAAAATGTGTAGGACATAGCGACCAATTCTTATGAGGTTGCTCTTTGTCCAAAAAATAACCTGGGGCCACTGACTTTGTTGACACTGTGAGCTGGACTGGACTGGGCTGTTATTGTTAATCTGCATATGAACCTTTTGATTTGGTTTACTCTTTAGACATACCACAGATTTCTGGGTAGCTAAGGCACTCCATTTTGTATGCAAAGTTACTGTGAGGTGAGTTTTTTTTTTTTCCCCATTCTTATCTGGGAAAATGTTTAACTCAGCCCTGATTTTCTTAAATGTCACTCACAATGGTTTGGTGGTCCCAAGATTTCATGCAGGTTGTTGGACCTTCCAGGGATGTACTTTGTCTATGAACATGCATGTCTCAAGAATTTCATTTAACAAATGTGCCCCTTAAGGTTTTTTTCTTTCTTTTTTGAATAGGGTTTGGGATCAAGGGAACTAATCGCCAGCTTTTGGTTTTCAAAAATTGTTATGGCACATGGGCAAAACACATGCTGTGATACCCAGCTAACGATAGATCCTGGGTCTGTGGAAATTCCCATAAATCTAGAAAAAGACTTGGTATCTCCCACTAAAAGTCTTACTGCACAAGAGACTTCTCATGTAGAGAATGTATTTTATTCAATTTGTAATTCAAACATAAACACAACACCGGACTCTCTAAGGCAACACCCACCTCACCAAAGGTGTCATGGAGAAGAAAAATCGCTACAGCTTTGTCCACATCAACAGCCAGATGGAATGGGGAGGCTGGAACTTCCAAACTGCACTGCTGCAAATGTTACAGCTAGTGAAACAGAAAGCCATGGAGTGACTGAAGCAAATACAGACTCCCAAGGCAAATGCAATCATTTGATGAACTCCACTATTTTTGATCAATACTCTGATGTTAGCAGCTGTTCAGAGCCCGATGTTGGAGATGTTACTACTTGCATTGAATTAAACATTGGAAATGACCAATATAATGACCTTCAAGGAAGTGAAAACACTTGGAAACTTCAATGTTTGGAATTCTCTAACTCTTTTGGAACGGTCGAACCCAATTGTCAAAATGGATCTAGCCACCCTGGTAGTACCTGCAAAGATGAAACTTGCGGTAGTACCTCTGATTTGAAAATTCAAGAAGCGGAAGATAAGAACCAGAGAGAGCAGATGTTTGTGGATCAGAAGTATGACAGCTTGCATCTACAAAAGGGTGCGTGTGATATTAATACATGTGGATCACATCAATGTAAAGGTTGCTTTTTTGCCAGCAGAGACTTCAGCAATCTGCCTGATTCTGATACCTGCAAAAACGTAAATGATAGTGCTGTTGCTTGTGAAATGGAGGCCAGAGATCCAGGGCTTGCATCTTGTGGAGATGGTTCTATCAATTTTAAAATGGGACTCCAGAAGCAATGTGACCAACTGCAGAAAGACGGTCATAAAGAAAATCTTGGAGAGTTGCTTGTTACTAGCATAGGTGAAGATCAGCACTGTAGCAGCTTTGAGTTCCTACAGCGCTGCTTAGGCTTAAATAACTTTCACAGTGATGCAAAGGAGTCTAGCCTTGCAAAAGAGAGCCAGAATGGTGGAAGGGTGTCCAACGAAGATGGTTTACACACTGTACAGGGAGTACCACATGGTGGTTCTTCTGCCATTGTGCAAATGGGTATCGAGACTGTTCCTGCAAGGAATCCTGAGGAAAAATACACAGGAAGTGGTAGTCAAGAATTACCTATCACTGTGTGCCATAATATTCCATGTGTTATTGACTCAAACAAGGTAATGGCTACATCTTCTCAGAGTAGCAGTTTAAAAGAGGTCAGTTTAAATTCACAGGCATTTGACACTTGTGTGTCTATTTTTGGAAATCAGAAGTGTATTGATACAGCTGCTACAACTGATAATTGCAGTGACATATCCAGAGAACTTTTACTAACAACTCTGAATGACTCCAATACCGACTCTACTGATGACATCCTACTAAGTTCCTGGAAAGATAATGAAATATTGGAATCTTCTGAAAAGCAGACTTCTGTGTTGTCTAAAAGTGTGCTCAGACCTGTTCTTCACTTGAATAATGAAAAATCTGTTTTGCTTGATGTGGCTGCTGATTCCTCCCCCATCAAGATGTTGACTCATTTTGAGACTTCTCAACATTTAAAGAAACTCTTACATCCCGTTGTGCTGCTGAAGACTGCAAGGCAGTATGAAACAGAAAAAAAGGGGTACCACTGTGCTGAATGCCAAGATCCAGCACCAAATTTGTCATGCCTCATTGAGCATCACCATGTTGCTCACTCTAAATACAATTTTCACTTTTGCCAAACTTGCCGCTGCTATTTTACTGACCTTGAACAAGCTAAGAAACACTTTTGTGTACCGCATATAAATATTGTAAACAAACTGAGGAAAGGAAGTTACCGTACGCCACGCACGTGCAAGTACTGTGACTTAACTTTCACCAGGCTCTCTGACTATTACAAACATGAACGGAAACATACCGGCATTACACCATTCAAGTGTGAAAAATGTGGTGTCTACTTTGCTCAGTCAGCAAGTCTGAACCGACACAAGCGATTAGCTCGTTGTCGGTTTCCAACATTGCAAAATCATATTAAAGTAAAGCACCAAAAATCCTACTTTGCTGTCAAAGTGCACCAGTTACCATCAGATGACATGGGTAGTCAGCTACCACAATGCTATGTAAAGTTGGTGGACTTTCGCAAGGACAGTTGTTCATCAAGCAAGAATAATTCTGAAGTTGCTGAAAAGAGTTTCCAACTTGGACTAACTGATGAAAGGCTCTTTAAATGCCTTAAGTGCCACAAAACCTTCAAACATGGCAGCAATCTAAGCAGGCATAAGAAGAATGCCTGTAGGGATGAAAAGGTTATGCTTAAGTCTACATTTACAAAACAGCTGAAAAAAACTGGAGGGCAGTACAAGTGCCCACTTTGTCCACGTCTTTTCAAATATTCCTTCAACCGTTTCCGTCATTTGCGGCTGCAGTGTCTTAAAGAATATTCACAGCAAGGCAAGGGTAAAAAAGGTAATTTGTACAAGTGTGCTTTTTGCAAAAGTACTTTTTCTAATTCCTCTAATCGCAGCAGACACATAAAGATGGTTTGCATGAAGGAGTATATTCGCAGAGAGAGTTTGAAGACGAGACGGGAAATCCAAGACCAGAAAAAAGGGGTACCTCCAAAGCAGCAACGGCTACTGACCCATCCTCGGCAGGCTGTGGGGTTGCGCCACAAGTGCAGTTTTTGCCCTGCAACATTTGCTCATACGTCTGGTAAATACAAACACATGAGGAAACACAAGTCGTTTGAGAAGACTGGAAAGCCATTCAGGCAGCAGAATTCTCATCCTCTTCTGTCAGACTCGGAAACAAATCCAAAGTCCAAAGTCCTCAGTAAAAACAATAATGCTGACAGCCTACCCTTCTCTTGTCATTATTGTGGAAAACAATTCAGCACCTCGGCCAGTCTTTCGAAACATGAAAGGTTGCACAAAGGTGAAAGACCTTATCGTTGCTTAGAATGTGGAAAGCGCTTTTTGCGAAACTCACACCTCATAGCTCATAAAAAGGTACACCAAAGAAGAATACAGTGCACTGTTTGCAAGAAGATTGTTCCTACAATTAGAGATCTAATAAAACACAGACAAAGCCATATTAATAAGGGTATGCTACAGTGCCCTGATTGCCCATTGCAATTTAAATATCCTGCTTTTCTTCTCCGACATGTGTCCAAGCATAACAAAAAACCATCGAAAGGCCAGGAATTTTCTGCTCCTCCTCCACCGCCACCGGAACCACAGCACGAAGGTGGCCTTATTAGTGAGTTTCAGTGCTCACTCTGTCAAGAGATTTTTGACAGTGCCTTAACACTAAATAGGCACTGCTTATCTCACATGTCAAATTCTTCTAAAAATCAGTGCCCTTTTTGCAAAAGACATTTCTCTGGGCGTACTGCTTTAGTTCGACACCTTCGCCTACATACTGGGGAAAAGCCATATCGTTGTGACACCTGTAGAAAGTGCTTTGCACGGTACGAAGGCCTTAAAACCCACAAAGAGAAGTGTTCAATTGGTAAAACTAGCCATATTGATAAGCAGGATGACCCTCTTTCCTCCAACAGTAAGAAAAAGTACACCTGCAAATACTGCCCACAGACATTTTTCTGGCCCTGTAGTTTATCAAAGCACCACAAAAATCACATCCTTAACATGGTTTTTCCTTGCTCCAAATGTGGTAAATGTTACAAAAAACTAAGGTTAGTGTCTCACGAGAAAGTCTGTGACCCTTCAACTACCACACAAGCAGATGCATCTAGCATTCATTTGATTTCTTGTGGGAAGTGTGGACAGACCTTTAACAGAAAATCAAATCAAATTGTCCATGAAAGAAAATGTACTGCTAAGAGCACAGGTACCAGGAGCACAGACAAGTTGAAACACCGGTGTCCACATTGTTCTAAAGTGTTTAGGTATCGAAGTTACCTCCTAAGACACCTTGTGGTTCATGCAAGGAAGAAACCGCATGCATGTATGTATTGTGGTCATAGATATGCCAGTCACAGTCGCTATCTTCAGCACGAGGCTTTCTGTAATGGTACTTACAGGTACAGGCGATCAAGGGATCGCATAAAGGTTACAAACAGCATGCATATGCCATCTGATACTTCATCCAAACAAACAAGTGAACCTCTAATTGAAGGAGACAGTGAAGAATACAACTGCAAATTCTGCTCAAAGAGTTTTTTGCGCACTGGAAATCTAAGGCGTCATATTTTAACACACACTGAGGTCAACCCGTACCATTGCAAATCTTGTGAAAGCTGCTTTTCTCGTTATGATACACTGAGGCAACACGAAGATTCTTGTACTGGCAAGAAGGTAAGACCTGAGGTCCGCATCGTCAAGATTAGTCTAGATGATCTGGGGAAGGGCTGGAAAAACAAACTGGAGAAACCAACAGAGGCACAAAAATTTTACTGTCAAACTTGTAGCAAATGTTTCACCACTCATGCCAATTTAAGTCGTCATGTAACCTTGCAACACATAACAGTGAAGCCTTTCAACTGTAGTCGCTGTGGTAGCTCATTCTCTCATGAGTGTTCTTTGAAAAAACACAATTTGAAGTGCAAGGGACGGCCATTTTCTTTCACATCTAAAACAAAAAGTTCTCAGCACGAAAGCAGTGGCTTCCATGCTGCACAGGAGAGTGGCATTACTCAGCCTTGCAGGGAGACATCTGAATTTCTCATGAAGATACAAAGGCAGTACCCAGACAAGCATAAGTTTCTGTGCACGTTCTGTCCCCGTCGCTTCAAAAACCAAGAACAACTGAAAGTCCATACCCGCTTGCACACAGGGGAAAAACCTTTTGGTTGTGCCAGCTGTGGTGAACGCTTCATTCGCCGAGACTATTTGAAGCGTCATTTGATTAAATGTAAAGTTGGCCCAGAAAAACAGGAGAGAATGCTCTGTGACAAATGTGGTGAAATTTTTACCTCTCAAGATAAGCTCCAAAATCACATGAAGTCATGTATGGTCACCCCAAATTTACTGGACTGCTACTTGGAAGAACCTGCATGTCCCAGTATCTCATCAGAAAATAAAGGCTTTTCTTGTGCTAACTGTAGTGAACGTTTCTTGTTGTTCTCACAGCTACAGCATCATTTCCTTGCTGTTCATAGGGGACATACTTCTCAGAAACTAACGTCAACATTACCACTCAAACAACAGTTATTTAGCAGAGATATCAAAGAGGAGCCAGTTGATGAAGGTTATGAAGACAACCAATTAAGGAATTCTGATCAATTGTCTACTAAACTTCCAATTGCAATTCATAAGAAGAAACCATTTGTTTGCCCACACTGCAGCTTAGAATTTTGTAATACCAGTGGACTCCGCATGCATCTCCGTATGCATGAAGGCCAAATTCCATTTATATGTCCAAGATGCAAGAAAGGCTTTTGGAGTAAGAGCTTATTGCGAAAACACCAGCGAAAGTGCCGCTTTCAAGTGGTAGCAAAAGAGTCACGTACAGAGACATCCCTTGCATTTGAATTGAATTGCAACGCCAAGAATACTGTTTTGGTATTTAACAGTGGGTCCAAAGCTACAGGAACAGGGGTATTGCAAACTAGGTTTTCCTGCAAGGAGGATAACAAAGATCAACACTGTCAACAACAGGATTCAATTGATACCCAAGAGAAGCAGAATTCTTCTGGCACAAGTGTTACCCATAAATATCAATGTTCAGAATGTGATCAGAGTTTTACTGATGGGCTTTTACTTATCAGCCATTTGGAAGGCCATAGTCGCCAGGAGAGAGAACAAAAAGAAGGGCATGTTTGCAAGTTGTGTGGAAGGGTATTTAATCAGCCAGCTGTATTATACAGACATTTAAAAATGCAACACTCCAAGAAGACACCATATTTATGTCCAGAATGTCCAAAATCTTTCCGGTATCCTTCAGATTTGGAAGTCCATCGGAGTTGCCATGACCCCAATCGACCATTCATTTGTGAACTGTGCAGCTCAAGGTTTTGGTCAAGCCAGTCTTTAAGAAGACATGCCTCTGCTGTACACCATGAGCTCCCCAAAGGTACATGCACTTATACCTGTCAGATTTGTGATAGGTCCTTTTCTCAGAGAAGTTCATATCAAAAACACTGCAAACGTCACAATGTAGGGTTTGGTATTGAAACTCAACTGAAACGAAAGCTATTCCTAAAGCAAAACTGTAGTATGATTGTGAATGTTGAAGGAAAGACTTATTTACACAAGGAAGATGAAGGTAACAGTGATGATTCTGACTCAGCACCTTATTTCCCCTGTCATGTGTGTGGAAAAACCTTTCCCACATCAGAAAACCTAGAGGATCATCAACGTTGCCACCTTGGTGAGAAGCCTCATGAGTGTGCAGAGTGTGGAAGATGTTTTTTCCAGCTTGCTCATCTGCAGCAACACCAGAGAAGCCACAAATCTGAGTTTCAGTGCCAAACATGTGGCCGCGGCTTTGTTTCATTCTTTGCTTTACGTAAACATAAGCACACTCATGGAAAAAGCCGGCCATACCGCTGTCCAAAATGCCAGCTCAGCTTCACTGGCCCCACGCAGTTGGCAGAACACATGGCTACTCATCGTGATGATAACTTCCCCTGTGACCTCTGTGATCAAACGTTTTCTTGTAAACTTAGCCGTGCTCAGCATCGCATGAGCCACACAGATCAAGATGAAAGCCTTCCTCCTCTGCTGCCACCAACAAATGTATCACTGCAGTCATCTCATCTCTCTAATTCTGATCAGCTGAAATATCACTGTGGTGTTTGTTGCAAACGATTTCAGAATTCAGGACAACTCTCAGAACATGGTTGCCATGCAGGCAGAGAACGCCCTTACTCTTGCCCTGAATGTAACCAGCATTTTCGTCATGGGTCTCACCTCAAAAAGCATCAACTGAGTCACCAAATCTCAAGATCTTCCAGCTACAAATGTAATCAATGCAACATATGTTTCAGATATCGTCACCAGTTTCTAAATCATCTAAAAGTACATGGCACTGAAGAGTCTACAGATGCTCTCAGCACAACCAATTCAACAGATACTCGGAATAAATCTGAAAATATCTTCCACTGCCCCATCTGCCCATCCAGATTTCTCCATGCCATAGATTTAGCAAACCACCTTTCAGTTCACGCAGACAATACGTTTGCATGTGAGATTTGTGGAAATACATTTGCAAGCAAAAGCAACCTTTTAGAACACGAATGTCATCTAACTACTTCTGTGCAGTATGAGTGCACGGAATGTGGTAATAGTTTTCTGGGCAGTAATACCTTCCGGCATCACCTTTGTAAAGGTAGAAAACGTACAGATAAGGAGAGTGAATATTGTTTGCCATCTTCATCGTCTTCTATGCGGAAAACTGCTCCAGTTGCTGTAGCCCAAGCTACAGAAGATGATGACAGTGAGGTGGATGTAGGGGAAGACTTCTTTAACTGCCCGGTTTGTGACAAGCGGTTTGCTTCCAAGGATTGTCTCCAGGAACATCAGCAACAGCACGCCATTAACCGTCCTTTTAAGTGCCTTTCATGTGGCAAGTTCTTTGCAAAGAAAAGGTACCTCAAGAAGCATGAGCTCATTCATCAACGCTTATACCGTTGTAGGCTGTGTCCTCAGTCATTTAGTGACGCAAAAGCCTACTTGATTCACCAGGGTCTGCATGATGAAACCCGGCGGCACCAGTGTTCAGTTTGTCAGAAATGTTTTGTAACATCTCAAGATCTGTCACGACACACAAAATCACACTGTAAAGAGCTGGAGGACACCAAGGGGGATTTTCGTTGTGACATGTGCTATAAATCTTTTGGTCAGCTGGCACATCTGCGGCAGCATCAAGAATCGCATGTTGGCCAGGTTGTGTATGAGTGTACAGAGTGTGATAAAGCATTTGCTTTTTTCCACCTTTTGGAACAACATCAGAGAACACATGCTTTACCACAGTCATCTTTATCCGCTTCTGTGTCCGACCTTCCCAGTTCCTTCACTGCATAACCTTTAACTGGAAGAGGAGATGATGATATTGACATGTTCTTGTAATTAATTCAAGGTATGAAAGCACTCTAATTGCTGTTTTATTGTTTCCACTTAACATGTATTTTTACCTATGAAGTATTGCTATTCTGGAAGGCATTTTTTTCTGTTAAATATATTATCAAATCTGCAATTATTTAGACTCCCTCCAGCCTCTTCACTTTCCAAAGAGTTGGAGGTTCGTGTTTAATGTAGAGTGTTAATTATTCATGAATGTAAATACAGTTTGTGCATGTGTACATTTAAAATGGGAAATCCTGGCTATTGTAATTAGGAGAATATATGCTTGCATTTAATTGTAAATATTAAAAACTCCCTTTGGTCAGTGTGTGCATTGTCACCTAATCTCTTTACGCTATAGTTCAGATGAATTCAGTTTATAGAGTTATTGTATTTACTTTTTCACAACAATTTAAACATTTTTAATCTTTCAGAATGTGTAATCAGGTATACTTATACGTGACTACGTATCTTACTCTAATACCTAGAGTTTGTACTCTCAAACATGAGGATTGAATAGTATATAAGTGTATTAACTGTTATGAACATGTAAAATTAATTCTGTTCTGTATTTAATTAAATTGACTGTTTCTGGGCTACAGTTTGCTTTATAAAATGTTCTTTTATATTTCCTTTTAATATTTTTTCAAATATTCCCAATATAAGAGTTTGTACAGAAGAGACTGTTCAGTATTTCTGCTTACTGTATGTATACACATTCGTGTACCACATGTTTTCATTTTGTATGGATGTGATCTTTCAGACTTTTGAGTTTTTGGTTTTCTAGTTTTAGTCTTGTTTGTAAAACAGAATGTAGAAGTGTTTATGTTTATAGTAACAAGGGGCCAGGATTATGTACCTGAAAATGTTAAATGACTTGTGGGAGTATATAAACCATAAGTATAATGTGAGAACTGCAAGTATGTACTAGAAGAGCATTGACATAGCTTGTCCAGCCCGTATTGCTGTCAATCCATTGTTAAAGGAGGGATAAGCACAGTAATCAGCCGATAGTTTGTATGGAAAATACTGTGTACATGTAGAGTACCTGTACTCTTTTGCTTAACAATGAATACATTTACATCCAATTCTGAGTCTGCGTGTAAACAATTTAAACACTAAGTTCTGTTTAAAATTTTAATAGATTTTTTTCTGAGGGGTTTGTTAAAATAAACAGAATAAACAATTTTGAGTGTGTTCATTATGTTGAGGGCCGGTTTGCTGCAGTATATTTTCCACTACACTTTTTTCCTAGATTGAATTCTCTGTGACTGTTGAGGTACAATTTGCCAGCATCCTCATTACATTTTTAATATGCCCTAGTACAGGAACAGATGTTTCAGTATCCCACAGATATGTTCAACATCTACCAAGGTTTTAGTTTTACATCTAGATATGTTGGTGTCACAACTCTAGATGGGTTGTGGACCAAATCTAAAAGTTTTCAATTGATTTTGCCAGAAAATTGATTAGCACAATTACATGCATTTTGGGCTTCAGTAGTCATAGGTATCCTTGTCACCAGTAGGAGGGCTGCACATGACCTCACACTCCACCATGCAACCCAAGCAAAGATGCTGATCTGCCATGTTGGTGCATAGTTTCCTGTCTGATGATGTACTCCATGTGTGCAGTCTGTGCTCTTTTGCCGTGTACTTGGAGTATTCCATTACCATGACTGACCATGCACCAAGATGGTGGTGTGAGGTAATTGTGCAATACTGTTGCAGCTCTCCCATGCATCATTTTATGGCAGATTTTGGGGTAGTGACTAATAATATTTATACCTTGATTATAATTATTCCATGGCAAGCACTATTTGTGCAGTCTTAGCTTGTTTTATGTACTAAGGTTCCTATTTGAATAGGAGGGTTTTATTGAGAGCGCTCACTATTCATCTTGGATTATTTCTGATGCCCTGACTGATTTTGTGCACCCCCTGCCTTAATGTCAGTGTGTCCTTGTGGATGAATTGAGCCTATTTCTTTTACTGTCACCTAGCTAAAGGTCTTGATTTAAGGAGACCTGCAGTAAAATAAGCCTACATAAACATCTTAGTTGTTCATTCTGCCCTTTCTCTGGCAGTTGTTCTCTGAAATTTTTTATGCATGGGGATAGACATTTCTTCATTTCATACTTTAGTCCCAGTACAGAGTTTGACTTAGGCATCCATTGGTATCAAAAGCACAAAAAAGAATGGCATGTTTTAAATTTGTATTTTCATGTATTGATTAATTTGTGGTAGTATCTAAGTTTGTCTCAGTTGGTGTAATTATTGATTTTATACATACGGAGTAGGATAAACTTAAATGTTAAGCTTTAAATGTGTTTCCAGTGTCACAGTACATTGGATATATGGTTTGGTGTTTCCATTTTGCCTTTGCCCAAAGCATCATACAAGTCATCAAAACTTGGGCTCCAATAGCAGTTGAAAGCAGCATTCAGGGATAGGGGCCTTTCTCAAGACCCCAGTGGTGATCGTGCTAGCAATGGGACTGAACTTGCGACCTCCTCTGAGCTACACACTGACTCACCAAACTCTTACGAGAAATTGTTTCCCATTGTTATATCAAAGAAATATTTATATATATCCTTATAGTGAGTCAAGACTTTACAGACTGAATAGCAGCTGATCAAAAAGAAAATAGAATTTATAAGGATGATGATTATTCCAATAACCTCCACCAAGAGGTTCATGTGACTGACCCATTCACTCAGAGATTGAGTAAATCATTCCAATCAAAAGTAACTGTAGGGTCTTACATACTTTGGCTTTCATTATTATATAAAGTTGTGTATTCATGTTTGTTCTTTGCTGAAATTACAGCTCATGGTTTTCTTTAACCACTCGAAAAAATAAAGTTCATTTTTTAGAACATGTAATAATGAATAATGAAATTTGCATTCAAACTGTTTCTGTGTGATCGTGTGAACAAATTTCTAACTGATCCAGATAAGTTTGGGACTTCAGGAAGGTTGGTGTAAAATCAGAGTAATACCACAGTATGTGACAAACGGTTTCCGTCTGCCTTGTACTGTCCTGCCTTGGCCAGCAGAGGTCACTGCTGGCCCTTCAGCGTCTCCCTTTTGTGTTATATTTCCCTAAGCTATTGACAGTCATTTTTAAACTACCCTTGTGTCAATCACTCACACCTGTCTTTGCCCTGTGATTCGTCATCAGTGTATAAAACAGCCTGCTTGTACTGCGTTCTCTAGTCCGTTCATTGTTGTAGTGTCAGCAAGTGTCATTACCCCTGTGTTACTCTGCTCCACCTGTTGTGGCCCCACTTGGATCCTTTTGTTTCAGTTCCTGCCTATGTCAGTCCCCAATAAACAGTGTTTTTACCCTAAGGCTGCATTTTGGGTTGCCCCTCCTTTTCTCAATGAGACAATATGCAAGTTGTTATGGTTGCATAAACCTTGCCAGGCTCCCTGACATCATACTCCTGTAACCACTTAAGCTTAGATGTAACTAAGTTCATATTCGAGGAAAATTAACGATTTACTGATAGTTTGCAAAGGTAAGTCAGATTTCTTTACATGATCTACATGCTTTGCAAAAGCTGCGGGCTACTGAACATCTGTTTTCCTGGAAGCTCTTGTGGTTTATTTCTCTTCAACTTCCTGCAATACACTTGAGAGATGTACTATGAAGAGTGTTTACTGGCTTTGTGAGGTTTCTTGAGGTTTACTTCCAAGTTTTGGGCACTATGAATCGTCCCTCAGTTTTAAATGAAGTATGTTGTACAAGGCTGAAGTTAGCTTCTTATTTGCAGCTTCCCTAGAGGGGAGTATTGGCAGCAGCACATACTGCTCAGTTTATAATTAAGGTATTTTTAAAATACAAAATACACCATGTCCAGAGAAACCGGGCAGTTACAAGAGACAAAGGGAAGACATGGGTGCCTAGACACGGATAGGATTGTCCCAACTGAAGCATATAAATCTCGCAAACACTTGGCATACTGAACATTTCTCAGGTTTTTGTGAACTGTTATCATAAGGAATTGGTTGATGGTACCAGTTAATCACTGTTTCCATTCACCAATTTCTTTGGGTGTTAATTCATATGAGAAGTAGACACAAATGTGGTGTGTCTCAGGGTGACTAAACTAATTCATTTTAGGTTGCTGTTGTCATACCTGTCTTTAAGAAACTAAACCTGGATCCCACTGATTTGGCTAATTATAGACCTATTTCTAACCTTCCATTTATTTCCAAAATCTTAGAAAAAGTAACTGCTAGTCAGCTATCTCTGTTCTTGCAAAAGAACAACATTAATGAAATGTTCCAGTCACGGTTTAGGTCAAATCACAGCACTGAAACTGTACAAGTGAGAGTCATGAATGACTTGCTTATGGCTGCTTATGATGTTTCTGTATGCCTGTTGGTTCTACTGGATCTAAGCACAGCATTTGATACTGTTGCCTATGACATTTCATTTCCAATTCTAGAGTCTTTGTGTCATGTCCAGAGGGGCGGGAAGCACGCAGTAGCAGGAAATTAGTTCTCTGCCCCTCCTGCACTATAAGAGGAAGCAGAGTTCAGCTTTGAGAAGTATCGTTGCCTTATGAACCATACTGAGCACACTACTAACCTCATCTCTTGTCTCTCCCGCTCAGTCCTCTCCCTGCCTGTTCTTGCCTTGGATATTCCTGCCCTGCCTGCCCTGAACCAGCCTGTTTATGTTCCTGCCCTTGTCTCCCTGCCTTCTCCTGCCCTGGCCTGCCCTCCTCATCTGGTGTTCCTGACCCAGTCTTGTGTTTCTCTGTTGAACAGTTTCCCCCACGGTTTCAGACTTACCTGGCTCTTCCCTCCTTACCACAGCTTTGGATCATCCCTTTGGATTTGGTTGTTCAGGCTCCCAAATAAAGCTCCATATCTCCTGCATATTGGGGTCTCCTGTGGTTCCTGTCCACCTGTCGTGACAGAATACTTTCCCGCAGTAATGGAGCCTGCGGAGATCCAGCAGTTGCAGGACCAAGTCAGCCAGCTCACCGCACCGGTTACTCAGCTGCTGCAGGACCAGGTGTCTCGGACTGCTCTTCCTGATTCCTCGCCCCACTCTGCTGCTCCGGTATCAGTGGCGTTTCCGGAAAAGTATGACGGCAATCCTGATCACTGCCAGTCATTCCTTATGCAGTGCGGGCTGTATATGGATGAGCACCCCGTTCGCATCCGTGAGGATGCAGCAAGGGTTCGCTTCCTCATCTCCTTGCTGTCGGGAAGAGCTTGTGTGTTAGAAATTTCACTGAGTCGATGTATTAGGAGTTTGACAATTTTTTTTTACCATTGCAGGGGGAACAGGCACTCAGCAAGTCTTTCAGTGCGTCTTGTGCTCTGCTCCCCGAACAACAATTTCAGCACTCTTTTATGCACTTACATCATTGTCTTGCAACGCGTGCATGTCTTGCAATGCAATCTCTGGCAATACAGCTTAGCTTGATCCGCCCACCCTTGTTCATATTATGGTTTCCTATTGTCTACAGCGCAGCTGCATACTTCGGCCTTTCCTACACGCGTATATTATTGTTCATTTGAGCACATCATAACTTCACCCAATCGGATACATGAATTTGCTTTTTGTCCTGGCAAGCTTATTGCAAGGCAATGTCTGTACCCCACCAAATTCCTTCTTGCAACTCCTATTTATGTTATTTCTAACAAGCATCGTGTCTAGGCTGTTTCTAAGAAGCATTACATCTAGGCTAACACCTAAGTTAATTTTGACTCAACCTATGTTGATTTCAGCCTGTGGTTCCTATTTGTGATGTTTAACCCTTTACTCAGGCAACCTCTCGATTCTTCTTGCACACTCGCAAGTGGGCTACCGCCCTCTGGGTGGAAGACAGCCCACTTCTCGACTCAGCAACAGAGTTTCAACGAGATTTTGGGGAAGTGTTCGACCATCCTGCCGTGGGATGCAGTCTCGGACACCGCCTTTGTGATCTCTGGCAGGGAACGGAGACCGCCACTGACTTCTCCCTAGAGTTCCAGACAATCGCAGCAGGTCTCCAATGGCCAGATGATTGCTTGCAACTTTATCTACCACTCTCTCCCGGTTAGGTCTCCCACTGGCTCCGTTAGCAGTGTTGATTGAAAGCCCCAGGATTCCAGGAAAATCACATACCGCACCGCTCCGTTAATGCTACAAGTTGGATTATTGCATGGTGAACAAATGCAATTGTTTGATATACCATCCACTCACGATCCTGTAATATTGGGATACCCGTGGCTGCAGGAACACAACCTGCATGTGGACTGGCATTCCGGGGAATTATTTTTGTGTTCACCTTCGTGTTTGTCTTAGTGCCTATCTCGCTCCTGTAAAGTCCCCGCCATAGAAAGTCCCAAACCAGAGGAGCTGTCAGCGATTAACACGGAGTACCACAATTATCTGGATGTGCTCAGCAAGACATACTCATTCCACCTCTCTCCGCATCAGGGGTGCAGTTGTACCATTGACTTCCTAGAAGGGGCGCCCCTACCCGAAGGTTCCCTGTTCTCCCTATCACTTCCCGAGGAGGAGGCCATGAACATCTACATTGCAGAGGGACTAAAACAGGGTATTATCCACCTGTCCTCCTCACTCATGACGTATGGGTTCTTCTTTGTAAAGAAGAAATATGATGGGTTGCGCCTATGCGTGGATTATCAAGTGCTGAATGCAATTACCGTGAAGTATAGAGAACTCTTACCCCTGATACCATCAGCCTTGGAGAAGTTGCATGAAGGGGTTATTTTCACAAAGCTTGACCACTGCAGAGCTTACAATCTGGTGCGGATATATGAAAAGGATGAGTGAAAGACATCTTTTATCACTCATCTGGGACAAAATGAGTATCTAGTCATGCCATATGGGTTGGCAAACAGTCCCTCTATCTTCCAAGCATTGATGACCAAAGAGCATGTTGTATGCTTTTATGATGTAGGAAGCCCTGAGCCGCTAGCCATAAAGCTAGCTCTTGAAGAGTAGTGCCACTGGCTGGAGGGAGCAAAACATCTACTCATGATTTACACCGACCACCATAACCTTGGAAGTCTGTCAAACGCCAAGCAATTGAACGCCCATCAAGCACGATGGTCCCTATTTCTTACACTGCTTAACTTTAAGTTTCCCTGTCTTTCCGTTGCAAAAAACCTGAGATCCATATCTCGACAATATGACCCACCCAAAGCTGACAATTAACCTGCACCGATTCTACCCCTATATTCTACCTTCTCTATATTGCCTTTCCCTGATCTTTCACTCATCTCTGTTCAAGCCTGTTAGGTACAGCACAGCACACCCTCATATTGACACCATCATCCCACCCCTTTGGACACTACAAGCTGGGGATCAGGTGTTCACGGTTCATGCCCTCCCGGATTCCTACCACTGCCGGGGCTAGCTCCAGTATCTGGTAGACTGAGAAGGCTATGGGCTGGAGCAACGCTCCTGGGTTTCAGCTAAGGATATCTTGGATCCTGAACTAGTCACCTCCTATCATTGTGACCAGCCTCAGAAGCCAGGACTGCGTCCTTGGGGCTGGCCCTGGTGCCTGTTTTGGCCTCTAGGAGGCCGCCATTAGGGGGGGTACTGTCACGTCCAGAGGGGTGGGGAGCACACAGTAGCCCTGCCTGCCCTGACCCAGCCTGTTCCTGTTCCTGTCCTCACCTCCCTGCCTACCCCGATCATGCCTGCTCCTGCCCTGGCCTGCTCTCCTGCTCTTCCTACCCCAATCTCATGCTTCTCTGTTGGATGAATTTCCCAACGACTTCAGACTCACCTGGCTCTTCCCTCCTGACCACGGCTTTGGATCACCCCTTTGGAGTTAGTTGTTCAGGCTCCCAAATATGCATACACTTACTAAATTAACAAGATGCCATGAATGGTAACTTAAACAAAGTTAAAAGCATCACATAACAGGGCAATACAATGCACAGAACCCATAGTGAACAGAGTGACCAATAGGAAATGTCCGGAAAACTCAGTGCAGATCTAAAGAGTCAAACGGAGAGTTCCATGAGAATGGAAATAGTCTATGGTGGCATTTGCGTCCTCTGGGGTAACATACAAAACCTGCTGACTTCCGAAGGAGAGCTTCAGGCACGCAGGAAAGATCAAAAAGGGAGAGACCACCAACTCCTTTCCTCTCCGGATCGGGGTATTCATTACCTTCCTAGTCATGGTGGTCTTGGAACTAAAATTGAAGAACACTGTAGCAGATGCCTAGAGCTGGCCACCTTTCATTTAAGCCTGTGTCAGTAAGAGGTTGGTCTCAGAACCATTTGAAGTCCTGACAGGGGGAGTAGAGCACTTCGAAGCAGATGTGGTTCAGCACATATTCTGTGTTGGTATAAACTGCCAGACTGAGCAATGTTCTCCAAGTGCAGATCTCAAGTATTGCTCACTCTCTAGTCATGAAGTATCAGCTGTCTTGGAGGGTCATGGAGAGTGGGACACAGGGGTCAAAGAGAGAGTATACGTGCAGTTGTCTTAGGATGTTCACAATCTGGTACCACCTGGCTAGTGTGCATTGCCAGTGTTCATGCTGAAAGAACTGCAAGACAAGCAGCAAGAAGATCCTAACTTGTCCCGAATCCTCTCCTATGTTCTGCATAAAAAGCGACTAAAAAAGCATTCAAGACATGAGAGAGTAAAGGAAAATGCTAAGATCCTCAAGATATTGGAGCAGTAGTACAGGCTCAATGTGTTGGATGGAGTACTGTATCGCGTTAGCATAAACCCATTGTCCAGTAAGAAGTGACAAGTGACACCGGTACATTGTACCAGATTCATTGTGCAAGAGAAACTTACAAGGTATCCACGATGATGTTAGTCATCAAGGCCAAGGAAGAACACTCCACTTGGCACGAGAACGGTTTTTCTGGGTCAACATGGATCGTGATGAACGAGAGTATGTCAGATGCTGTAAGCCCTGTGTAGTCAGCAAGACACCTAAGCCAGAGGGAAGGGCTCCACTGAAGAGTGTGCATACCACGAGGCCCTTAGAACTGGTTTGCATAGATTTCTGATCAGCAGAAGACTTAGTGGGGAAGAGTGTTGATGTGCTAGTGGTGACAAACCATTTTATAAAGATAGCCCATGCCTTCGTCTATAGCAACCAGTCAGCCAAGCAAGTAGTGCAACAGCTCTGGAACAGATATTTTTGCATTTACAGGTTCCCTGAGAGGATTCATTCCAATCAGGGTGCAAATTTTGAGAGTCAATTGATTGAGGAGCTACTATGGATTTCAGGTGTCACAAAGTATCAAATGGTGGCATATCACCCCATGGGCAACAGCCATGTTGAGCGATTTAATCGCACACTTGGTAGTATGCTGAGAGCCTTACATAAAAGAGCCAAACAACAGTGGCCCAAGATGTTGCTGGCAATAACCTTTGCGTACAATTGTATAGTTCATGAATCCATTGGATATGCACCATTCAATATAATGTACGAATGTATCCCTCAGTTTCCAGTGGACGTTATGTTCCATAGTGTCAGCAGAGATGATGACATCACTGACTAACAGCTATGAAGAAAAGTTGCAAGCTGGTCTCAAGGAGGCATTATCCATGGCCCAGTAAGGACCAGTCAGCACAGTTCTATAATAGGATGGTGAAGGGTCACGCCATTGAAGAGGCTGACTGGGTGCTGATAGCCAAGGGCAAGAAAGGCCATTGCAAGCTGGCTGACAGAAGGGAATCTATTTTATACTTAACACTGTGCTTTGCAAAGACTCAAAGTGTCACACTTACCAAGTGAAGAATACCAGTACAGGTCAAGAGAGGGTGGTTCACTGGAATTTAATGCTGCAAGCCAATTTCTTACCTCTTAAGATGGGAGAAAATGGTGAATCGCTTTTTAATGACTCGACTATGAGAGTGCAGACAAAGCTCCAGAGCAGATATTTGTATCTGAGAGAATTTCAAGCTGGGTAGCTGAAGTGTCCAGTCTCCATGCATCTTCTGAAAGCCCACAACCCATTGAGACAAAGCGTGAGCAGCCAGTGAATAATGAAGACTTTAGTTCTGACGCTGACCATTCTCAGTCCAGTGTACACAAAATAAACTAAGCCCAGACTGGAGAATATTTTGAGAGTGGAGGTCCTAGACTTACCCCAAGAAAGTCAGGAACATCCAGTGTGCTATCCCTGAACAAAGTCACCACACCTGTAAGTGAAATAGCAGCCCAAAACACGAACAGGCAAGCTTGTTAAACCTGTCAATAGATTAATTCAAAATATGACACAGAGAGCAGCTCACACACTACATGGGTTCCCCAGGTCTTTATTGAGTTAGATATTTGTAGGGGGATTTTTGTAGGTATTAGCATCATCGTTCCAAAATGGGACCAGTGTCATTCCAACCATAGTGAGGGTAGTGTATTAGGCACACCCTTAGCAAGAAGATGGTTAGTTTGATCAGCTTCTTTCATCTTCTTTCCTGGGGAGCACAGGACTAGGAACCTCTTATACACAGGAAAGACAGGAGTGAACGAGGGGCACCTGTGGCTGATTTACAAGGGGGCAGGAACATGAAGTAACAACAACGAGCTACAGGCGTGGCTGATTAGCAGCCCCGCCCATGGGAAACACTGGGAGCAAACAGGCAGGGCGGGGCTGGACGTGACAGGACCCCAAAGGTGCAAACTCTGGGTGCCCTAGCCAAACTGAGGGTGGAGCCTGGGGATCAGAGGATAAGACGGGCACATGGGGCAGGACCAGGGACATAGGACCGGGGTAGGATGGCTGACACCGGACAGGAGACAGCAGGAATACAACCGGGATAGGGCAGATCAAATCACACGACAACTAGGGCAAAACATTCCGAACACCAAGGGACCAAAAGACACAGGACGAGGGACCATAGGGAGGACAGAGGGAACTGACACAAGGAGACCCCCAGGACAGGGACTGACACCAGTGGGGACCACAGAGGCACAAACCAGGGCAACGGACAGGATGGGAAGAGACTGGGGAACCACCAAGACTACACGGGAGGGAAACATGGAGAACAGAAGAGGTAGCCATTAACAGAGACCAGAGAGACAGACAGACAGGGCCAGACACTCCAACAGAAGTAGAACAAAGACAGACAGGGTGAGCATGAGAGACTGGGTCATGTACACCAACAGAGGGAACAGGGTCAGGGGACCAGGGGACAGAGACGGGACAGAACATGAAGACTGAGGGGCCAGACCAGGGACAAACTCGTTAGGGACAAAAGGTGGAACTTGGGGAACAGATGCAGGGACAGGAGGTGGACACCAAGGTACGGGACCCGGGAAAAATGCATTGTGGGCAAGAAGAGGAGCACGGGGAACAAAGGCAGGGAAAAGAGGTGGAACATGGGGAACAAAGGCAGGGAAAAGAGGTGGAACACGGGGAACAAAGGCAGGGAAAAGAGGTGGAACACGGGGAACAAAGGCAGGGAAAAGAGGTGGAACCTGGGGCTGAAACCAAGGGGCACGTAGCTGGCCCTGAGGGAAAGGGCCACGAACAAAGGGCAGGGACCAGACAGGAGGAGGGAAACCGGGAGGCAGAGGGGGAAAAGGCACTTGCCAGGGAGGCAGGCGCGGGTGTCGAGGAGGAAGGGTCCAGGGAGGAACGGCGCTAGGGGCTGCTGAGGAGACTGCAGGACTGGGACATAGGGGGGGTGATGAGGAGACCACGGGACTGGAGCTGGGCCCGGACAATGGATTCGCCGGGTGTACCCCCGCCTTCCTCTTCGGGAAACCAAGACTCGTTCCAGCGCTCGGGTAGAACCCCCTGGGGATTGCCCATGGCCACCTGGAGTGGCAACGGAAGTCTAACACAAAGGACCTAGGTCTGAGGGGTCCCACTCCAAGCCCGACAGGGCCTCCTCCAGGTCCAGTCTCTCGAGGTAGGGGAGTGGCTCGGAGGACTCGGCAGGGGCCTGGACAGGCTCAGAGGACTCAGCAGGGACCCGTACAGGGCTCCGGGGGCCAAGTTTGCACGTTGTGGCGGCAGCAACTTGTTCCCCTGGGCAGGGCTCGGAGGTCGCGGCAGCGGCAACGGGAGACCCCTGGGCAGGGCTCAGATGTCGTGGCGATGGGTTCCTCTGGGCAGGGCTCGGACGTCATGGCGACAGGTTCCCCTGCACAGGGCTCAGTGGTCGTGGCGACGGGTTCCCCTGGGCAGGGCTCGGTGGTCGCGGCGACGGGTTCCCCTGGGCAGGATTCTGGCAGGCGCTGACGGGATGACACTTGTGGACGAGCAGCCAGGAGCTGGCTGGGCAACGATGATCGCGGGCGAGCAGACAGGTGAGTCGCCAGCCGCAGGCAGGTGAGCAGGGGCCGTCTAGGAGGCGACAGCTGCAGGCGAACGGACAGGAATGTCAGCCGGAGCCATCTAGGCAACGGTCTCAGGCAGGCAGGTAGGTGCCATCTGGGCAATGGCCTCAGGTGCGCAGGCATGTGCCGCATCCGCAGGAGACAGCAGAACACTGACCACCACCGGAGTACAAGTTGAGGAGCTCCCTCGCAGACCTCTGCCGGTGGGAGTGAGGGCAGCGAGGGCGGCTCAGCGGGAGCCAGTACGGGCCCTGGGGTCCCGGCGGGGGCCCTGACGGGCTCCCCTAGGCAGGGCTCGGAGGTCACGGCGGCCCCAGAAGCGGACGGCTTCTTCCCATTCTTATGCTTGGAAGGGGGCCCCCGCACGGCCTTCGCTGGGGGCACAGAGAACTCCCCGTTCCTCTCCCCCTCTAGGACCTTGATCCCCATGCTGCTGGATCCACAGTGGGGGCAAGGGAAAGGACTCCCAGCGACAAGGGTGGTGGGGAGTCCGGAGATTGGTCGTGGTGAGGTCGGGTCATTCAGTCATGATGGCGGGGCTGACAGCGAGACATGATACAGGCGGGAAGGAAACAGTCCAGGACAAGAGGGAGCTGTACTGGAAACCACCCCGTGTGGGGACTTTATTTACAGGAGCCGACAGCACAGAGGCAGACAGGCAACAGCAAGCTACAACAATGACCTGACAAGGGTGCACAGGACTAGGAACCTCTTATACACAGGAAAGACAAAGGAGTGAACGCGGGGTACCTGTGGCTGGTTAACAAGGGGGCAGCAACACGAGGTAACAACAACGAGCTACAGGCGTGGCTGATTAGCAGCCCCGCCCATGGGAAACACTGGGAGCAAACAGGCAGGGCGGAGCTGGACGTGACAATAAGTATACCTCAGATCTATTACTGTATTGAAGGTTCCTTGGGTCCAGGTTGCAGGTAGGACTTAATTTAGCGCAACGCCTATGGCAAGCACCATGCTAGGTGCTTCGGCATCTTGTCAACATGCTGGATGCTGTTGCAGTAAGCATGGTGTAGTTAATTCACCCACAGTTTGTGCATTAGCGAAGCTTAACCTTGCTTAATTAATAATGAACATGAACATGTAACAGTGTGCAGTCGTTTTATATGGATATTTGACTAATCGTGACTAAGTTTTGATTGAAAATCGCATGCATTTCATGCCATTTATAACTTTCCGCGTGTTATGCAGAAACTACTACTGACTGCATGTGCGTGTATATAAGGTCCCATTGTGCTTTTGTGGTGCAGGTAAATGAGCCAGCCAACACGCACTGATTTTGAAGAGTTAATAATTACAAATATTTGTTAATATGGTGTTATTTGTAATTGTAGTATTTGCACTGTTTCCGTGTAAAGGTGTTAATTGTTTGCAAATATCCAGTAGTACTTAAGTTAAAAGTGTACAATTATTATGGAGGTCTTATTACAGTTTCTAATTTGTCTATGAGCACATTCTGTATTATGTTTGCCCTTTTATTGTTTATATATATATATATACTTTTTATTTCCATATTGTATGTATGCCATAGCATACATCTTATAGGCATTATGGGTTTAGCATATCTCCATGAGAAGCACGGTGGATGCTGTTGAAGGAGCGGGAGAGATTGCTACTGACCGCCTGTGCGTGCTAATAAGACCCCATTCTGCTTTTGTGGTGCAGAATTGACCCCTTCATGCTTGGTCCTTGTCTCTGCCATTTCACATCTGCTACACTTGCAGTCACTACTGGGGGAGCACTCCCCTTTTTGCTTCCTTTTTCCACTGTGGCTTTTAATTCTCCTGTCAGTGTGAGGTGCTGTTGCTTCTGATCCTTCTTCTGACTTTCAGCAGGATACAGCCGCGCTGCTGGCAGGGGTGCTCATGGAAGAGGGGGAGCAGGAGGGGCAGATGAAGAAGCAGTCAAAGGCAGGGCTGGTGTTGGAAGTGGAGAAGGAATAGGTGGAGCAACTTGCTCATGCAAACTTTTCTGCTCTCGGCCAGCATTAGTTTTTGCAATCACATCATTCCGAAGCCGAATCTGACTCAGCACAACAAGCATCCACTGCAGCTGTTTGTTCCCCATCTCCAATGCGCTGTGCTTTTCCCCATGCTTTTCGCATGTCATCCCGAGACCAAACGCCACCTGACTCTGCCTTGATAACATACTTCTCACAGATGTCAGCGGCAGTCAACTTCAAACACCAAGTTGTGTCAATATATTCGCAGAGAGTTTTCATCATATACTCCACTTCCACATCTGGCAGCTCCATTCCTCCCATCTCAGCTTTGCAGAAACATTAATTCTACTGCCAAATTTCCTAGATAAGGCCGTGTTTCATCAAATAGTAAACAGCGAAACCAGTTTCTTTCTTCTGTCTTCTTCTGAACAGCAAATGCCTTTTTTTTCTCGAACAGTAAAACGGAAAACCCTCGCAAGAAAACGTATGAGTAAATTTTGTGCCAAAAGTATTAATCAATACAAAGTATCAGAATAAAAATATACATATACCAAAAATATAGAATTAAATAATTTTTTTCTTCTTCGTTTTGCAAGATGGAATGTTTTTTGCTTCTGACTTTTGGCACTTGTTTAACGGTTGGGCGGGTCTTAGAAAGGGGTGTATTATGGGGTAAGGTAGCTGTCAAATAAGACGTGTGTGTACAAATAAACATACGCGCATATTAGTCTTTAGACGTGCATAAATAAGATTAAAAAGTTACAACTTTAAGAAATTAAAAATACAAAGTGTAATTTTATGTTTGTTTATCATGAATACGAAAGGCAATTTCATAGTTGTGGTTTCGTCATTTCGAATACGAATTGACAACCGTGATTTCACTGTCAAACATACGTCACAGAGTCACAGGCATTATGTATGTGTATGTATTATGTGTCTGTCTGTCCGTCCGTCCATTCAATCCTAAATTTATCTATTCATCTCTAATATTCAAATAAGTATGGGTCAGGTGCAATTTCATTAATCAAATTTGTTTTGATCATACCTTTTAAAGTGACGCTTAAAAATATTTACAATACCAGTATTTATGTAATTATGAAGCATGTTCCTCTGTGTCTCCGGGTGCATTAACAATTCCATTGTCTGTTTGCCAGGGTGCGTTTGTCCTCATTTCACATTTGAAATGTTGATGATTATATTATAACCTCAACCCTGTACTGGATAAGCAGCTGAAAGATATAAGAACGCATGTTCGTTATTTAATGGAAATGGACACATGAAGGATCGCGGTTATTTTATTATTAACGCCCAGGAGATGTAGTCCTCCCGGTCGCTAGGCGGCGTGCTGTACTTCGGTATGAAAACTAAACAGTAATTCCTTTACTTCAAACAGGTACATTGTGGACGGTTGTTCTCCATGCGGTGTCCCGACCCTGATTTTAATGCCACGGAAGAAGGAACGCGACAGCGCTCCAGAAACGTGAAGTAAACAAAGTTAGGGTTACTCCTTAGTATTTTTGTCCTTTTCGAGGTAGTGCTAAAATGACTCGTAACAGATTAAAATCCGAATATAACAATAGGCCGAAATGACGAGCATCAATAAGAAGAAAGCGTTTAACAATTAAAAGCAAATAATATACAGTTGTGTATTATTGCAGTCGCCGGTACTATATCTTGAATGCACTTGAACGAGCTAGCTAACCCTATTTCTAAAAGGTTAGACCAACGGTATTCAAGATGGCATGTTGATGAAAGAACGGAAATATTTTCAATATAAACGTTATACAGGTAAGCCGTTGAATGTTTTGCTTTTTTAAAGTCCTTTAGGAAGTGTACTTATATCACGACAGCCCGTGCCTTCTGAGGGCGTCTGGCAGTTCCAAAAAATTAAGTCCGTGCCTTGGTGCTTTGTCGTCACCCACATATTCATTACAAATAATTAGAAATGTAGTTTCTTGCAACATTCTTCCGATTTTTTATGAAGTGTTAGGTCTGTCATTTAATGTGCGTAATACCTGCTTTTTACTGCATTTGCGGACTATGAATGCTGCGCTTTTGTTGTGGTTTCACGGTACGTGGATACCAGATTAGCGCTCTAAACAGCAAATCTACGCAAAGAATATTTATATAATTAGCTGTAAAAGTAATATTTTTTGTGGGGGGTATACCTACATATTAAAAAATTTAAATACTAGGCATTCATATATTTATCCAGCATAAATAATCTGCTTAAATGGGCTAAATGCGGTGCTTATTACTGTTGCCTCCGTGCGCGTGCTCTCCCCGTGCCGTCAGGGGGTTTCCTCCGGCTCGCGCTTTCCCAAACACACGGGAAATGTGCACAAAACACATAGTCCCAAATACGCTACGGTGAATTAGTTGCCAAATTGTCTATAGGTGTCAGTGTGTGTGTGCGTGCGCGCTGCGATGGGTTGGCACCCTGTACCGGGTTGTTCCCTGCCTTGTGCCCGTAGCTTTCAGGATTGGCTCCGGACCCCCACGACCCTGAATAGGATAACCGGGTATAGAATAGGATTGGATGGAAAAGAATGTATTCGGACCTGAACATAGAAGTGTATTATAATCAATTTGTGCCTTTGTGCGATGTACGGCATTTATTAGAATTCTAATAGAAGCATGACTGTATATTTACTGGAGCTGTATCAATGCTGCAAGTAATCATTAAATCACAATTCGGTTTGTCACAATCTTTAATCCATATTTTGAACCTTTGCATTAATTTTATTGCAGAACCATTTAACACCAGTGATTAGTTTTTGGGATCGCGAAATGATTTCCAGAGTATGTTTATAAAATTTAAAAACATTAAAAATATTCTATTTTAACCATAAGTGTTTTAAAAAAACAAAAATAAAACTAATATAGACCAATGAATAAACCTAGTGGGGGGCATGAGCACTATTCTTTTAGGGTAGTGGGCTGAAAAATTCGGGAAGCCATGGTTTATGACACTTGGATATGGAGTGTGCAAGAACTTGATTCAATGTCATCCTTGGTAGTGAAAAACTGGTAAGGCCTTTTAATTAAATTTGCAGTGTCAACCATCAGGATACAATGGTAATATTGTGCTGTTTGAATGGTGACACTGGTATTGTGATGAGCATTGTATCACGGGCTATTTTGCAATACCCAATCCTAATATTTACCGTGACCACTAAAGATTGCATGTTAGAGAGAGTAATGTGTGCTTCTCCACATTTTTGCAATAATAATGCAAGAATTTTGTTTGAGGGTCATTCCATTGTAATTTTGCTAAAGGAATCCAAAAACGTTGTTGCATCACCATTTTTGATTTTGATTAATTTTGGCACATGAATGGCCCATACTTTCCAGAGCTCAAAATTTTTTATTTTTGAATAAACCAATAAGGCAGCGTGTGGCTTAATTGGCTAAGCCTCTGTGCCTGTGATATTCGGAAAGTTGCTGGTTCAAGCCCCGCCTCATCACACCTGTGGTTCCTTGATCATGGCCCTTATGCAGGGCCAGGGCTCAGTTGTTCGCATGAGTGACCAAAAATCTGTCGAGTGCAACTAAATTTTTTTCCTTGGTTGCATTGGTGTGCCTAACATTTCGCAGTTTTTTGTTCCTTTTTTTTTTCTCTTTTCAGGGTCAGAGCCAATCAAAGGCAGAGAAGGGGTATGTCTTCACCAATGATTGGCTCTGACTACACTGATGTATGTGTGTTCGAAATTGCGAAGTGTCCCTTTCCACTTAATAACAACAGCAGTCCATGTTCACATGTCTTCAAATTCATATAATTAAAATCTGAAATCTGTATGTATGCTGGTGAGAGATGTTGCTATAGCATGGGGGTGGGGGCTGTCATTACCCGATTTGTACCACCTGCCCGATATTCGAGCATGAGTTTTCCTGGCACTGCCCAGTTTGGTTAGTACTGTTGCCTGACACCTTTGGGACCAGGGTTCGAATCTCCACAATGGCTCTATGTATGTGGAGATTGTTTGTTCTCCCCGTGTCATCGTGGGGTTTCTTCCAGGTACTCTGATGTCCCCCCACTTGTGCCCGTAGCCTCCGGGATAGGCTCCTAGCAGTCCCTTGTGTATCACAAGACAAAGTGAGTGCGCAAAACAGCCCAAGCAAGCGAATCCCAAATCAACCAGCTTTTTTCATATTACTTGCGTTGTCTCGCACAATTGCATGGGCTTTGTTTAGTGGAATTTTCCAGTAAATGCTACTTCCACCTCTCAAAACTTTGTTTTTACAAAGATTGCAAATCGTTGTTCTACTAGTTGTTAAGAAGCATAAAATACTTCCAGACCATCACCTTCTTATCTGATATTCTTATGCTCCTCCTACTGCCAAGGGTACCCGAGCCATTTAATAGGTCTTGATCGGTGCCAATACCGATCCGAATATCGTATCAGTGCACCTCTAATAAACATGGTAAAAAGACATCAGTGATGTGGTGGTACTTTTTGCAGTCTGAAGGCCAATGCATTTATTAAACACAAGGATACACCAAATTTATAGATTACTAACTTTTGAGCATCTCAACACGCATCTCATTAATATTTTAGATGTACTGCTAATCTGCTTACCAAATTGTGGGCATAAGTAAACATCTGTATAGTACTGAAAAGCTGGCGCCTGGACAACTATTTACAACCATCATTTAAAACCCTGGTGATTTTTGTGCATGTGCCATATAATCGAAATGTGATATTGTGCAGCCCTACACTGTATTATCATTTTTTGCTACCTGCTGTTTCAAAAAGGTGCAAAATCTCAGAGAAACAAAATTAAAATGGAATGACCCTTGAAACACATAAACTGAAATGCTGTTAATTTTATAAAATGTTGTTTTTTCTGATTTTCAAATATATCTGTCTGTTTTTTCCCCTCCTGTGTTTAGAGGGTGAGATTGAAACCAGCCACACAAAGTTCAAGTTCTCCAGGGTCTGTATTTCTGATTGCTTCAGATGCTGGGAATTCATGAAACTGGAGACACTGGCTCTCTGCCA
>JAAGVU020000129.1:2736156-2751370 GCA_011763525.2 Mormyrus iriodes
ATACTACCATCAGAATCAGCGTCGTTTCGCCTATATGATGGTGTACGAACATTTGTCGCACGCTTCTAATGACATCTAGACAAAATGAAATCAAACCCGTTGCCGAGAACGATCGTTCACATACTTAAAATGTCGTTGCCACCTTCTTTGTTGTCTCACTACAACTCTAGGGGGCGCAGAATGTTTTTGATGCAGCAGACCCACATACTGAGCACATTTATTATTATTATGGCAAGTGCTTGAGTCATATTAATAAAACAGACGAGCACTTGTAATATAGAGGTTCTGTCTTCATTAACAACCAAAACGGGCAGGAAAGCCAGCAACTTACACAACAGGCACAGTTAGACGCTAACTAAATGTGTGCATTCCACTGCAGACATTATATGGTTGCAACATTTATTATTATACATAAATGCAAATCTAAATTTAGATGGTTTCCGGATGGTGCAATGCAAAGCATGCTGGTAGCTGCATAATTAATACTGTTCACCAACCCTGCACTGCCACATTATGTCAGTCAATCGTGCACTGTGGGTGAGATCAGAACAAATGAAAGTTTGCCTATTGCTAAAATGACGTTGATTCTGTCAATTTCGTTGGAAGTTTGTGGCCACCTTAATACTGTGAAGCTGGCATGTAGTTGTGAACCTTTACTGTTATTTAACATTTTTCAGTGAACTGTTCTTTCAATTGAAATTGCATGTCGACGTCACTAGTTCAGCAATCACAATTCACACTGTAGTGAATGAGTATAAAAAAATGAGGTGCTTTTTTGTACTCATAGAAATTGTACAGTTTCAGGAATACTGACGTGAAAATGCTGAAATTCATTCATTAATAGGGCTTCATGCATATTCATCCCAGTTACTTCATAAATAGTCTCACTGCTTATCCTTAGGATTTAGGCTTTAAATCTAGGTGTAAATTCTGTAAATTCATATAGTTATTTGATATTTGTCTCATGTTTCTATGACTTTAACTTGGATGTTTCCTTCCATAAAAAATGCATTCATTTTTTTAGTTATCTTCAGCAACAAATGAAAAATCACATATCCCATTTTAGTTGTCATCCGTTTAATAGACATTGTTTTTTCTTTTTTGAGCTGAATTTTAGATGTTCATTGTGTAGTTTTAGTGTAATTTTCTTTGTCATTGTGATTTTACCTCTCTTGTTGCAAATGAAACGTAATGTACCATCCTTTAAGTATATTGTGTTACATATTTCACAATAATACGAATAAGCATGTGAATTAGTGGTTTGTGTTGATTAAAATATTTGAAAATCCCCAGTATGTGCACAGGAAAACCAACAGATTAATGACTAAAGTTGTATCAGTTACTGTACTTAATCATTAAATCGAGATTGTCACAGTTTTTTCATTGATTTATTAATTTACTGTAGTACCATTTAACATCAACCGTAGAGTTAAATGTTTTATTTTACAAACATTTTTGTTCAACATTCACTGATAAACAGCATACTTTTAATGTAGCCTATGCTGAGTGCAGTGCAATGTAAAGTGTATTTCTGAAATGTTCTGAAAGTACAAATCAAATGTTTTATTGTATATGATTTTTTTCCCACATTTGCCATTTTAAAAACAGTAGTGTGCGCTTTACATATGCACAAAGAAATGCGTAGTTTATACAACTGGGAGCTGAATTATTCAAGATATTGACTCATCTTTGGTAGTTAAAACCTGTTAATTAAATTTGGATTTTATATTTCAGTAGTTCTGTTATTTAGGTATTGGAGTGTTAACTATCAGGATCAATGGTAATATTGTGATGCAGCGTAATGCATTGAATGGTGACACTGGTATTGTGATGAGTATTGTATTGTGGGCTAGTTTGCAATACCCAGCCCTATTGATGACCCTGACAAGACTGCATTGGTAAAATATTTCACCTACTTTTTAAAGTACTGCTAATCAGAATAATGATTACACACATGAGAATCTTAATTGAAAACTTTAGCAAGCCACCAAATTGTTTTCTGCCACATTCCCACTGTTTAGTTCCTTATGTAATGGCGTACCTGCATTTTATGATTTTTTAACAGTACCATATAACTACATCAACTATATTAGTTAATTCTCATGAAAATTTAAGCTTCAGTTTAATTGCTTTGAAGCGCATGATTCAAGATATAAGACACAAGCCTATCTACTATCAGTGTTGGGGAAGTTATTCACAAAAGTAATTCATTACGGACAGGTGGAAAGTTCAGGTCCAGAAAGTAAAAATCCAGACCAAGTTTTTGTTTCACCCAACCGGTTGAACACAGAGTCACAGCCACAGAGTACTCAACTAGTTGGTCTGGATTTGTACTTTCTACTTCTCTCTGTAATGGATTTCTTTTCACATAAATTCCTCTATTCCTTATTCCAGTACAGCTATTGAAGAAGCATTCTATTCCAAACAACACTATCAAACAATCAAAACCAGGGAAATTATACAGAAAAAACAATAATTAATTGAAGAGACTGTTGATTGTGTGTACACTGTGGGGCTGAACGATTTGATTTGAAACAATGAGATTAGCAAATTGCAAAGGCTGTGTTTTAGGAAATGCATTATGCAACATGTGTGATTCAGGGTCTAAAACTGTTGTAAGAATAGTTTTACTAATTCATGCCGTCCTCCTTATGTGACAGTCGTTCTCACCAGTCAGAAGTACCGTGCCACTCACGTGCTAGTCATGCTCACCAATCAGAAGGGACCCAAGGCAACTGCGTATACGCCCACAAACAACAAACACGTGAACCCCAAGATAAAGAAAAATATTGATTCCGCTGCTGAGCTATAAGTGAACGACCCACCTATTTCATGGTCAGAGACTGTTTACAGAAAGGTAACTGCAGGCTCCCTATTGTTTTTTTTTTACTGGAATTGTTTAATTCTTATTATAATTACTGCATTTAACTTAACAGTCACAGCTTTTCTAATAATTGTTTTATGTTTGATTGTTCTCTGCTAATTAAAAAAAATAGTAATAAATACATGTTGGAAGCCATTTATGTCTTTAATGAATTTATTAATAGTCATTTAAAAAGTGTAAAAAGAAACTATATCAAAATTATAGTACCTTTACAAGACAATGTCATCATCCATCGCCCAACCCTATCATCTACATCGACACGCCTTATCAGTGCCTGGCTCACCGGATGCCTGATGATATAGATGATATAGTAGCACAATCATCACATCTGTCTGTGTGAAGGCTACTTATAAGCAAAACACAGCCCAGTATGATTCTTCCCGACTGAATACTGGATCATGAAGAAATGGGTGATGTCCACACCTGAAAGCCAGCAGAGCTGATTTACCTAGCCATACTTTAGTTTCCCAGCAGCTGGTCAGGAAGGGAGGCTCTGTTCCAATTGTCCCACTTTGTCCACGCTTACACACCACTACACTTGGCATGCATGTTCATGCACTTAGCGCAAGTATTCAATAGGCCTGGTGTCCTGTCCCTGGAATAAGCCAAGTGCAGCACACTTGCCATCACTGTATCCACATTTTGGCAAATGCCGCCTGGAATCAGTCTCAATGCACCGCATCAGTGATGACTAAAGTTTACATCGAACACGAGGAAGTCTGCCAGCCAATCAGAGCCCAACATGCCCCCTAAGAAGTTTCAGCGTACGTGCGTAAAGTTTTATGAAGAATGTTTACATAGGCAACGGTGAAAGACAAGTGACAGCATAGCTGTAGCGTGTTTCTGGTTTGCCTCTTCAGATATCAAGTGTGTTCCACTGCTTTCAACAAATCCCCATGCAGCTGGGTTCTTTACATGGACTCACTCACTTTGAGTGTTACGTCAACATATATCAGCACGGTGTGTATTATCTCTGCGCGCTTAGCCTTAAGTGTGCTGAATGGGACAAAGCCAGAGATTTTCTGTCTTTGCCTGGAGATTTCTTTGTTGAGTTCATATCTCACATTTACATTTTAATGTCCCATTTAATCACAAATGAGCGAACACAATGAATCAGGTTCTTTGTAACTAAGTATTTTGAATATTGCAATACACCTTAGTCACAAATTAAAAGTTACAATAAGCCGGCCAGAGATAATTGTATGTACAAATTATTGCTTTGCATTATGGCTTATCATACATGCACCAATGTCTTTTGTATGAAGTCAGTGTTTATTTCTACCAAAATTATCATAAATAACATATATATGTATCTGAGAAATATCTGTATGTTCATTATAAAGATGGTATTACACAGTTTTTTGAATGTGTGCATTTCTTGTTTTGAAGGACACTAACTGCAGATTATATTGCAAGAATAAATAAACAGGTGAGGTGCAGTGGCGCAGTGCGTAGTACTGCTGCCTCACACCTCTGGGATCAGTGCTTGAGTCTCCGCCCTGGTTCTACGTGGAGTTTGCATGTTTTCCCCGTACCATCATGGGTATTCTTTTGGGCTCTCCAATTTCCGCCCACAGTCCAAAAATATGCTAAGGTGAAATGGAGTCGCTAAATTGTCTCTGTGTATGAATGGTGTGTGCGCCCTGCGATGGGCTGGCGCCCTGTCCCACAGGCTCGATCTGGACCCCGAGACCCTGCGCAGGACCAGCAGATGTAGAAAATGGGTGGATAAATGAGTGAAACTCTTAAGAACATTAAACTTTAGTACTATACCAGCAACAGGAAATATAAATCTAAACAAGTGTAGCAAAGAACACAAAATCTCAAATATATCATTACATTAAAATTCTTTGCATTCCCTATATTTGCCTTCAAAATTATTTCACAGAATAGAGGCACATCATTGACCCCCTTTGGGAAATTGTCTTTTTGCCTATCCCATATACAGACACAAAAACAGCCGTCACAGCGTGGGGTGGGTCAGAAAGCATTTTTATATGAGAGGAAAGTTGTCTTTAATAAATTTTAAAATCATAAACTAAGCATGAAACGTTCTTAACATAGTAAAAAAAATTCCCCGCAAGTAAGAGTTACATAAAGTTGTCTTTGGAGAAACAGTGTTGCAATTATGTAGAGTGCCTTGCGTATGGATTAAAGGCGCACCAGCGGGAGTATGATGATGATGATGATGATGGAGGTGGTGGTGGAGGTGGTGGTGGTGATGGGCCGCTTCCCGTCGGCCCCGGAAGCGTTTGCAAATTCAAACATAAACAAAGACTACAGATCGGCGAGAGGAGCCGTCTCGTAAACACCTAACAAATACCCTGCAAACATTTTATAACTGTCCCTGCATCCTTTTTAAGGTGGGCGATGTGCAAACGAGTACAGTACTCAAATGTCGTGCGTGGATATATATATATATATATATAATATTTTTTTTTGCATTGATCACCATTAGACGTATATGTAAAAACGCCTGGTGAAAGTCTTTGGTGGAAGCATATCTTCCCCTACCGCATTTTATGTTCATTACCCATGCTGTTAAATTTAGTTCGTTTATGTCTATGTTAGTTCTCTGCCTAGAAATAAATAGTTGTGGCGTATTTTTTAACAGCGAGCTGGACAGCTGGCCCGTCACAGAGATGGCAAACTTGATAAGCTATTTGCAATCTAGTGTTTGAGAAGGTGTTTGAGGAGCGTTACAGTCACTGCTTGGGGGTTACAGATTATTAGAGTGTGATCGTGTTTTTAAAACCTAGATAATGAGTTTTATATATATATACACGCTACATGAAACGGATAGTAAACAGTTTCCTATTGGATGGAAAATACTTTTGTCTTTCTAATTATATTTTGAAAAAAAACACAAACCTCTTCTGATTAAAGCCGTAGTAAAACCTGAATTGCAAAAATGTAATGCGAACATAGGCGTACATGTAGTCACCTTTATCATATACTGTAGGTGCAGGTAATAATGTATTTAACAACGCGGACTTAATGTGCTCTGCTGGATTCAGATACGTTATTATTATGCTTGTTAAACTTGTGTATTTTATATGTATTATTGATTACAGAGCGCGAATTAAATCATGTGAGAATTAAATTAAATGTGTAATTTATATACATGCTAATAACTAAAATCAGAATCAGGTTTATTAGCCAATTATATTCATAGACAGGAAACTTGTCTTCATTTGTCTATGATTCACATACAGTTCATACACACATAGATAAGAAAAGACAATGTTCACATACAGTCTAGTTGGTATATGTAACATGCTACATTAATGCAGGTTAATGAATGTACAAACGGTGCATGTCAGCGCAAGATATGTTGGAGTAAATACAATGTGTGCAGTACTATAAGTCAAAGACTAAAAATACATGGGAAACCATATTTTATAATTATAACAAAGTTTGACATATGTTGACTGGAGAATATTTACATTAAAATACAAGACAAATGATTTAGGTGATAAATATTCTGTAAACAGACAACTGTTTTAACTCGTTTTGTATATGTAAGATGTGTCGGTAACAATGCTGGTTTGACGTGTGTTTCTGCAGTTTAACCAAGAATTCTTATATTCACAGGCTGACAGAAAGAAATCCAACACTCAGTAGGTTCAGAAACGTTCTGAAATGGAGCAACCAACGAAACCTGTTGCGGAAGAAGTACAGGTGGCCATGCCCCATGAAATCCCCCAGCCCCCCAAGAGAGGCCGGGGAAGACCACCAGGACCCGCTCACATGAAGCCTAAACCAGTCAATACAAGAAAGCGTGGGAGGCCGCGGAAAGAGGCAGACTCTCCTTCTCCAGTAAAATCTCTCGATCAAGATCAAACCCTTAACGTGTGTAAAGAGTCAACCCCCGAAAATATTGCTGGAACTCTTCGGAAGCAAGGTCGGCCTCCAAAAATTAACAAAGACCCAGTCCCTGTTAAGACTTCAGGAATAGTTCGAAAAAGAGGTAGACCTCCCAAGCTGAACAAAGACTTAGGATTGCTCACAGGTCCTGGGACAGAAAGTAAACAAGGGCTACCCAGCAATGCTTGTAGAAGAAGGGGAAGGCCAAGAAAAACACCACTCACACCAGAGGAAGAGGAGGAGAGGAGAAAAATGAAAAGCAAACCAAAGGGGGCCAGAGTATGGAAGCCTCTAGGACGACCACGCATTTACCCTCGCGTGGAACCCCCAATGCCATCCACTCCTGTAGAGCCAAAAGGGAGAGGTCGGCCTCGCAAGGTAAAATCAAATAAAGGTGCACATTTGCGCAAGACCAGACCATTATGTAGTGCCGTGGAGCCTCCTGCATTACCTGCCAGTGATCTTCCCCGTAAGAGAGGTCGACCACCAGGCTCTACCAAGGCCAAAACGAGCAGAGAGGAAGTGCTGTCCTCCACTAAACCTGAGAGGGAAGCAGAGCAAGACATGGGAAGTCCATCTTCTACTAAACGCTCTCGCCGCTCCAGTGGCAAAGCAGAGTCTACACGAGAACCTCCTCCATCTCCTTCCCTCAACAGAAGAGAAAAGAGGGAAAAAAAGACAGAAAAAGTAACAAAAATGTTTGAGGCAGGGGAGAGCCTTTCTTCTGTCAGTCAGCACAAAAGTTCTACCAGATCTCAACCTAGAATAACTAGCACTGAAACAACTGTTTCAGACCAAAAGGAAGATGATGATGAAGAAGGGAGCCCGCCGGTTGTAAATGAACGCACAAGCGCACCCTGCCAGATGGTGAAGAAGACAACACAGGGAGACTCCGTAGTCGAGGAAAGTGTTGGCAAGAAGGGGGGTGCTGGACGGAAGACAGCCGTGCCCAAAAAAGCAAAAGTGACCAAGGGAAGCAGAATTGTGAAACCTGATCAGGAGACGTCCCTGCGGGGAAGACAGGCACAGAAAAACATAAGCAGTATTTTGTAGATAGTTCAATGGACATGTTTTAAGTTTTAGGTAAATTCCATTTTATGTTTTTACAGTTATCAATTAACCAAACTCATCCTTTTTCTGCTATTAAAACTTGTCTGTGTAAGACTGCATTAAGCACAGTCTTGATTTTTTAAATATACATTTACAGAGAGTTCTTCTTCGAAAAAGTTTTCACACAAGTCAAATGAAATGCGTTTTTATTCACACCGTCTTTTGTTAAAATCTGGAACAGTTTAAGTCAGAGCATTGTTTTTTATTTTTAACTTTTTTCTCATTGCAGATCTTTATTGGAACTGTTTTTCATGAATAATTCCATAACATTCAAATCAAGTGATTTTCATGTTTTATTTTTGTTGTCTTTCATTCATCTTCACAAGAAGACAGATGCTCACCAAGATCATGCAATGCAGGAATTGTAGTGTAAAATGGTTACACAATGTCCATCTTGAACAACTAGCTTGTTCACTTAACAATTATTGACTAAGGATTTTTTTCTATTGCACATTAACTCCTTAGTTAGATTGTCTTTTACTGACCTATCCGAAGTCCTATTGGTGTAACAGTAAAGCATGTAATTAGAGAATACCAGTACCTACTCACTAGGAAGTAATGAATATATTTAAACTGGCAAGTGTTGTACTAAAACTACTTTTTGTGTTTCTTTTAAGTGTACTGAAACTTTTGGAATACCCAAGACAAATGATGCAGAAATGTTAAGTGAACATTTTTGCATACTAAGTAATTCAAATAGGAATGAAAATCTCATGCAATTACAATGGTGAAGCCCTGTAAGTTGGCATCTCTGAAATTCAAAATGAAAATTCATTGTTTAAAATTCTGCAGGTGTACATGGTTTTTTCTTATACACATTCTACATTCAGCAACAGGCTGAACCAAGAAGTCGGTCAAATTCAATCCCTTGCAGAAGTAATGAGATCATTTTGGCATCCTTTCTTTAAAATTAGAATCTATACGTGCATTGGTAAACTTAGTTGTACTACAAATCATCTATTATGTTTGAGCATTCTGGCTTCAAAGTCCATTATCTTTGCTTGAATGTTAATTTTGCAAAGCAAAACGGATTTATCAATAGAGAATCACATACATTTCAAATATGATATATGATTAAGTTAAACAGATTCTTGTTTTAATATGTTTTGATGGAACTGCAATTGGATGTTGGTCACATTTTTTCTTATGTTGACTGTAACATTTTTGCCAGTAATGAATTCTCTCTTTTTTTTCCAGAAAGGCAAAAAGATTTATTTCAGATTGAGTTATATTAACATTTGCATATGCTTCTATTGTTAAATTTATTTGTGAACTGCAACATCAGCATTTTAGAATGACCCTTTAAAACCAAAGCATTAACAAAGGCTGTGGCATGCCTCACATAGCTTTCCTAATGTCCTTACAAAGCACATCTTGTGAGTAAATGTGGTGAGGAATTAGATAACTGTCTAATTCTGATTTAAGTGTACCATAAACTGACTGCATCTGACTGTATTAGAGCTGTATAATGGATCCACATTTTTAAATGTAAAAGTGAATCACATCATTTGGTTGTAACAAGGCCCCTTATGATACGTTTTCTACGCCTCTAAATGTTATGGATATAGCTATGTTTAAGTATAATTTCCTGTAATATTTTAATAAAGGCAGATGGAAGAAGGGCACTCAAGGAAATCAAAGTATTGCTTGTGGGTATGTGAAGTGTTTTTTTAAAATATCACATAAAATGGTGACAGGTATGTTAAAGAAATTTTTACATGCCTCTAGACTGGGGCACGTAACAAAATGCCAAGAGTGCATGCAAATTTAGTCAATGGAACTTAATAGTGATTGCAAGATTAATCAAAAAAGAGGGGAGCATTTGTAATTGTTTATTTTGTTCAATACTTAGTTATCCCAGTTTTTGGAAGAGATGATGTAGGATTATTTACAATTCATTGTGCATTATACCGTGACAAATGGACACCAGCACATCAGAAGGCCATAGGTGTATTTGGTATAATTGGAAAATCATTTCAGTTCTTTTAGTTGAAAAGGACCATATTTGAATGTTAGCTGAAGTGGAGTATTTATACAAGATGCTTTATTTATTTATTTTCATATAACTTATATAGGAAAGATCAGAACCATATATATGATGTAATCTCATTCCAACCTTCAAGCATTTTTAATGTTCTATTTACTTGAGGCGAAAGAAATGTTATTTTTCAAAGACAAATGGCTTTAAAAAAAATAGAACTGTAATTCAGGTCAGATCCATTAAAATCTTCAGATCAAGCATGATGCTAATATTGCTGGCGGTACGGTAGTTGTTTTCAAACGTGATTTTTACATTTTTCATTTTAAATGTGTGGTTCTACAAATTATGTATTTATTTGCATTAGTTTACATTTGCAAGTGATTTGCAAGCGATGCACAATAAGTTTTAAACTGACCATTTGACAGTAAAGCTGGTTCTGTTCTCATTTTGGTTATTGAATCTATTGATTTTTATTATTGTTATAATTATAATTATCGACAATAATAATATCTACAACTATGAATAGAAGTTAAAAAGAATTACGATATAATAATACGATGCTTGGGTTCAACGTCATTCACATTGTCATGATTTCACGAGTTCTCCATGTGTCTCGCGCGCTGTCGGTCACCAGTGAGACAGCCTTCTAACTTCCGGCGCGTCACCACTGGCCGTCAAATCAGGTGCTTGCTGCAGAGCAGCGACTTCCGGTTGGTCTCGGATGTTGCATCTAGAAACAATAGAAAACTGTAAGATATTCGGTGGAAAAAACTAGCTAGAGACACTTGTGCGTACTCTGTTGAGGTGACATATTAAAAATGAAAATATGACATGGCGGAATTAGTTGTGGTTGTATTCCTGGGTAACTCAAACAAAGCAGGAAAACAGAAGCCGAGGCCGACAGCTTGGTGTGCTGCAGCTAGCTGGCTAATAGGAATGATGTGCTGGTAAGTGACTGATTTTGAGGACGGGTGTTTGGGCGACTGGAAAATTAATACGGAAAACAAAGGTAGTCACTCATGAGGAGATGTGATAAAACACTGCAGGCAGAATTAAAAATCTAGCAGGTGGGGATCAACTCGCGAGCTTCCTGCAGTTATCTAGCGTGGATAAATCATGCCCTTTTAAAATTAGTAATCTGACGAAAACCCCACGAGACATATTCATTATTTCATAATAAAATCCGTGTGGTTTTTTATAACATGTGTTTGAACTTTGTCCGATTTTGGAGATTTCTGTGTCTGAGAGTGTTAGTTCGCTTGTGCTAGTTGTGTGTCATATAGGAAGCTGTCAGGTTTCTACAGTATTATTATTTTGTTAAAATATTTAAAACCTTTTTCATGCTGTCCTTGAAGTGCGATTCCAAATAGTGAATTTACTTTACTCCTGTTACGTTACATGTTGTCTTATCCAATTAGTTAACCAGTTTTGCACACCTTCAGAGAAGCGATATATGCCTTACATTTTTGCTTTTTACGAATGTATGTTTCGGTTGCAGTTAGGTTTATTTTTGCTGTTGTTTGGGTTATGTGACGTTTCTGAAATGATGCTGGGGAATTTACAATAAGAATGAAACATTGACAGTGATAAAAGTAATTACCGCTTCTTTTCACCTTGAGCCGAATCATATGGACTGGCCGGACTGAAACTATGAACATTAGATCAGGGTGGTTCATTTTATTATTTTTATCAATATAGAGCTTAATTTTTACCACCGTGAATTCACGTAATCAACATATCAAATGTTAACCAAAATTATTGGAAAATTCTAATTCAAAATTCTGGTTCAAATTCAATTTTTTTTATCGTCTCACACACAGTTATACTCAGTATAGTTTCCAATGAAATGCATTATTGCCTTGCTCCAGATTGTGAACAGGGGCTATAACTATAAAGAGACGTGGCATTAGACATTAAACTATGAACATGGCAGTTATCATAAATATCTGTAGTGTGCAATTGCAGTTGTCAGTAAAGTGGCAGGTATTGCAAGGAAGAATAAGAATTTACATATATACACTGTAGCATAAGCTGGCTAGAATGGAACACTGGTTGTGCAAAACCTAAACTGTCTTCTTTAAGGATCCATGTTGCCAGGGGACAGAAGCTTTTCTGCACCCTCTCTGTGCTCCCCAGGCAGTTGTAATGTTTCCCTAACCTCAGCACAGAGAAGAGGCTGTTGTTGGGGTGGTTGGGATCCCTAGTGATCTTTGTTGCCTTGAACCTGCATCATCTGATGTACATGTTCTGGATGTTGGGGAGTGAAGGTGCGATTGTGCATTCAGCTGACCACACAACTCTGCGAAGTCTCGTGATCATGCTGTTCCTGAACCAAGCTCATGATGCTCCCTGTCAGGATGCTTTTGGTAGTGGCTGTGTATAAATTCTTTTTTATTGGGAGGGGCAGCTGAAATTCCAGATTCACTGAAGGTGATGCAGGCATCGGTGAGCCTTCTTCAGTAAGGAATCAGTGTGCAGGTACCCAGTCAGGTCTTCAGTTATCTGAACACTGATCTACCTGAAGTTCTGCCCTCTCTACAAAAGCACCCTTTATCCCAATGTGCTGGTACATCCTCTGCTGTTTCATCACAAAGTGCACAATCAGCTCTTTTGTATTGTTGTTAGGAGCAGGTTGCTTTCCTGGCATCAAAATGATCAGCTCTTCACCTCCCCCAGGTTGGCCTGCCCCTTGTTATTGGTGACCAGGCCACAGCTGTATTGTCTGCGAACCTGACAGTGATGTTGAAGTCGATTGTGGTCCAGCAGTCATAGATATACAGGGGATACAGCAGAGGGCTCAGGACACAACCCTGGGAGGGGTCATGTTCAAAGTTGATGAGGTGTTTAAAACTTTGGTACAATTTCCTATGTACTGATGTTTTGTTGTTGTGAGTAGTGAACTTAAGTTAAACCCACTAATGTCATACATTAGGAATTTCTTGCATGCACTCAAATGTCATCAGTGATCCCATTGTATTGCAGAAACCCTGGAAGACTGAAATTCTACTTATTAATTAAACTTGTATTAAGCTGCTGAAAAATTACAACATTCATAGATTATTCTATTAGAGACACAGCTATGAGTCATGGGACCGTAGTCAGTGAGTCAGTTTCTGTTGGTTATCTGTGTCACTATCCTTCTAATGAATTAATATTTGCCATTCATAATAAGAAAGACAGTTAAAGGATCATGTTTGGAACAGTATCAACCTGTGCTTTACACTGTTGAGATCTTTATTAGGTACACCTCACCGGTAATGCCTCCAGAACGACCTCAAGGATAGACGAATTATGTGTTTAGAGAAGTCACTCTGCAGACACTGTTGTACTGAGCTGTTATTTTTATCCCTGTTATTTGTGGAATTCTTGTTTAATGAGTCTGGCAGTTCTCATCTGACCCCTCTCATTGATATGGTGTTTTTGGCCACAGAAATATCACTGACTTTATGCTTTTTTGAAAAGATGAGTCCTCGGGATTCTTATACTTAGTCAAACTAGAGTGAACTTCTTGACCCTGTCTGTAAGCTGTATGTATTCCTTTGAAGTCCCATTCTTCACTGTTTGGAGGAGCGGGTTGCTCGCATTAGTAAGCAGGTGCACCTAATAAAGTGGCCACTGAATGTTCATTGTAATATAAAATGTACTACAGTAACTTTGGAAGTATTAATTGCATGCATTTGCGATCTCCCCTTTATTTTTTAAATTTTGAGGGTAGTGTGTGGCTCAGTGGGTTAAGCCTCTGTGCCTGTGATCGGAGCCCCGGCCTCGGCACATCTACGGGTTCTTGAGCAAGGTCGTTAACCCCCAGCTCCCTGGGTGCTGCTATGGGTGGCTGCCCTTTGCGGCCAGCTCGGTCTCACCTACAGAGAGCAAGTTGGGGGAGGTTGTAAAGAAAATTTCCCCTTGGGGACCAATAAAGTATCAATTATTATTATCGTGTAATGATAATAAAGTTGGATCTTAAAAAGTGTGCAGCCATTGCTGCTGTAGTAAATTCCGTCAGCTCTACAAAACGTCCTGAAAAAAGTGGTCAGTTCAGAAGATAGAGAGAGAAAGAGGACTTGTTGCGCAGAGGGCCAGTTTGACTACAGTCAGGGGCAGACCCACTTTTTAACCCTCAAACTTCAACATGCGTATGGCATCTATAATAGGAGATGCATTGTTATCTAGGTTGTAATAGTTTTCAAATTTACATTAGTTTTCATTTTTATTTAGTTTTCCATTTTGGTTTTCAGTTTTAATTAAGTTACAGTTTCTTATAAGAATGTGCAAATTATTTGTTATTTTTATTTTAAGAACATTTCTAGCTTTAGTTTTTATTTAGTTTCAGTATTAACTTTAGTTTTCAAATACCAACTTTTGGTACCACACTGCCAGTGACTTGCATGCTTTCACCCTGCACATGAAACGGCTAAGAGGATTTCAGCACAGCATTTTTGTGTCTTGCCCCAAAATACCCTTCCAAATTTCTCACCTCTTTCTTATGGAGGATTTTTTGTGCTGTCTTTTAAATTATATTTGTCATTCTATTTTCCAATAAATACATCAATAATAAAATGTCAATAAGTAGTTGTTTATTATTGGAAAACGTATTTCGATGTATATTTCATCATTTATTGACATTTAATGAGTATATTGTAAGATTATTGAAGGATTAATTGCAAGATAGATTGCAAGATTGCCAATTTGAAGGATTCCAGTATGCAAATTAGGTATGCACCGATTGGTCTATAAAAGCACAGTAGGATTGTTCAAGCCGTGGATATGCAGTCTCTTTCCTTTTGATTTTTGCGCCGTGTTCTAGTGCTCATTTTCCTACGCAAAATACATTCTGTGCTACAAAAAGTAATATTTAATGAAGAAATCAAATAATGCCTTCCTGCGTTTTGTCCAAAGAAAGACAAACTCCAGTTACCTTTCGTCCAAGAAAGTATGGCTTTCGTGCCCAGAAATCAAAAGGAATCAGTGTTGCCAACTATTTCCTACAATAAGTAGCTGAACTGTACCCAGAAAGTCGCTAGATGGTCGCGCGTTAATTTGCATGACGATGACGTCATCACGCCGCGTTCACATTCAGCTAACAGCCACCACATTGTGTTCACTTTTCTCCTACTCTGTACCCAATACTCATATAGGCTACAGTATTTTAAGTCTAATTCATTTGCTATTATCTGTTCTGTTTATTATTTACTACTGTACTGGAAAAATCACTGGAAAATCACAGGCTATTAACATACAAACAAAACACTGCATGGATTATCATGAAGCTGCTGAGATAACACTTCATTCCATTTTTACTGAATCTGTCTTTGCGACTGGGTCAGAGGATGAGGGACTAAAGGCTCCGTCTGAATTTGTTTTTACTGATATGT
>JAAGVU020000129.1:2755506-2779997 GCA_011763525.2 Mormyrus iriodes
AGTGTGTGTAGAACAATTCCTAAATGTGTGTGTATGAGTTGCCGGCACGCGCAGGCAGATTGGTATTTATCACTCATAGACACGTCAAAATGTACAATAGGAGAAGATGTTGCAGAAATGGAAACGGTGAAGTGAAATATACCCTTACATCCTTATTCCAGTTTGTAATATTTTGTAGCAAATGCTCATATTATTTTGGGACTATATTTTGATATTAATAACTTAAAAAAAACGAGGGAAACAACAGAACTTCATGCAATAACAATGATAAACATAGGCTATAAAATTCGATCAAACCTGTTTGCTCCGTTTTAGACTCCGCGCTGAGATCGCGCAGCATGTAGGCTTAGCTGAATGCCAGCGCAAAAGCCAGTCACCGACGACCCTGCAAATTTACCCGTCCCCATTAAAAAGGCGATGTTGTAAACAATGGCGACGTGGTCGTGTGTTTGGGGGAAAAAAAGATGTCGGGAAGCGCAGATGCACCGCAAAGTGAAGCGGAAGAAGAGAAAATACCAAAAAAAGGGTATATGTCGTCCAAAGTATGTTAATGATTCGGCTATCTCCGAACGGACAAAATACAGATAAAGCCAATTTGCAAAAGATGCTGCCGACAGATTCCAACAAAGTCTGGTAATGCAACAAATCTGTTTCAGCACCTTCAAAAATACCATCCAGTCGAGCACGCTGATTGCCAAAAATAACCCTATTATTATTATAGATACTGTGTTATGTTGTTTTGTTAACTTTAGCTATGGAACATGTTATTTTGAGTACTTGATAATAAATAACCGTTTATAATTTAAGGGATTTTGTATTTATATAGTTTGTGCCATTCATTAAAAATAAATCTTATTTGTTAATAATACTGTTTTTTTTTTTTTTATTTGTTCATTCAGTTTATATTAGGATACATACTCTTTGGAAACTGGAACAACATCGTAAAACTATAATATCGATAATTATCGATATTGATCAATACAGGTAAAATCATCATGATTTTTTTTGTCATATCGCCCAGTTCTAAGTGGCAGACACTTCAGTTGTCTTGTAATGCATATATTTAGTGACAGTGATATATTATTTCTTTGGGCTTGGACCTTATATGAGTTTGGAACAATTCCTTGTCAGGAGCATGACTGGCCTGCACATACTTTGTATGAACATAATTAGTTTATTGTATTTGTCAGTCAAGATTGATAATTAAGTGGGAGTCTGTGCATATCCTGTGGGCCGATTGGTTAGCTTCAGTTACGCTTCTCTGCTGGTAGGGATTTGTGCTTACGCCTAGTCGGGAGTGCTCATCAATATGTTCATATTTCTATGCACAGGCAGAAATTGATAAATACCACTGTATGAGTAAAAGTGTGTATGGACATGTTTTACACAGAAAACTCTTCGTATGTACAGTACATAAGTGAGACCCCTGGACCAGAGAGAAATTGCTTCAAAATTGGAACTTAGTGTTTAGTGACTGCAAACAAGCTTGGTGCTCAGTAACAACAAAGAGAAGGACGAGCTGATGAGAGATGTAACCTTGTGAACAGGATACCTGCATTTGTTGTTATTGCTCTATTTACTCGATTCCTTCTTTAATGGGTGTTATTACCACTTAAGAAACATTAAATGGGTGAAAATGTACACTTTACAATTTCTTCACGATAGACCCAAATCAACTCAAAATTGGACCTTGCCAACAGCTGAGGGTGAAAAAGGAGTCTACAGCTACTATCTTGTGAACACAACCAACCAGCATTATACTTACTTCTGTAACACTCCTATTGCTATAAATAGTGATGTGGTTGTTACATTGTTAATACATTTTCGTAGTACTGTGGTAGTACTTGTTGACTGTTGTGACATTTATTGTAATATCTGTAACCTGGCTAAATGCTGATGTAAACATTATTTCTGTTCCCGCACACCACAAACAACACATATATCATTGACCGTGAGAGACACGCATTTCAGCCAGATCACACGCTCACACACCACACCTTGTGTTTCTCATGCTGAGAAGTAAGGGATAACTCCCCCTGAGGTGTCCCGTTAAATAGAATTAATGGACAATGCGCAGTCATACGGAGCGGAGTTTTCTGCAGAGTTCATAGCTGTCCTGATCGAGCTGGAGTTAAAAACCACCTACCAGCTAATCAGAAAACATCAGTTGTTGCATGTGATCCCGCTGCAAACACATTATTATATGGATTCCGTGACCGCCGAAGACTTCGCCAGCTTCTTTGATGAGAAGATTGATCAAATCTGTCAGACATCCTCTCCCACCCCAACTACTACACTACACATTAAGGATTCACCTTCCCCTTCACTGGCTCAGTTTCCAATCTAGCAACAGAAGAGAACTTGCAAGTCATCTTGTTGTGCAATCCAACTACCTGCCCACTGGATCCAATCCATTCCACAATACTCCAGACAATCTCTCAGGACCTTTTCCCCTTCATCACCACCACCATTAATAGCTCTATAGCATCTGGTCATGTACTAATGGCATTCAAAAAAGCCAGGGTTATTCCCATCTTGTAGAAACCTTCAGATATCAGCAACTACTGACCAGTATTACTTTTCTCTCTGCTTTCAAAGATCCTTGAACGTACAGTTTGCAATCAACTCTCTGTATCTCTCTCAGAACAACCTCAGTGATGCTAACCAATATGGCTTTCGAAGCAGCACATTCCACAGAGACTGCCCTCCTGGCGGTCACTGTGAAGCTATATGCTGCCAGAGCGGAGTCATCTCTCCTCATCCTCCTTGACCTTTCAGTAACGTTTGACACAGTCAACCATAAGACTCTCTTGTCCATCCTTAGTAGTCTTGGAATCCGTGGCTCAGCATGGTAATGGCTGCTTCCTATCTAGAAGGTCTGTCATATCAAGTGACATGGAAGGGATCCACATCTACTCCACGCAGACTCTCCACTGGCATCCCTCAGGGCTCAGTTCTTGGGCCTCTTCTGTTCTCCCTCTATATTAGATCTCTTGGTGAGGTCATATCCTCACATGGGTTCTCATATCACTGACAACACTCAACTTATCCTCTCCTTGCCTCACTCTAACATTCAAGTCTCCTCTCAGATCTCTACATGTCTGGCAGACATCTCATCATGGACGGCAGCTTATCAGTTGAAATTCAACCCCATCAAAACTGAACTGCTATTTATCCCAGCTGATCTATCCCCAGACCAGGATCTTGTGATCTGTCTGATTTGTCCTTCGGTCACTGCTCGCAACCTCGGGGTAACCATGGACAACCTCCTGTCCTTTTCCTCTCACATTGCTAATCTTTCCCACTCATGTTGATTTCTTCTCTTCAACATCAGAAAGGTTCATCCATTTCTTTCCACACATGCCACTCAGGTAGTGGCTCTGCTAACATGCATTTCTTTAATTGCCCCTCGGGGACAAATAAAGTTTTTTGAATTTGAATTTGAATCACTATATCAGCCATGTAGTCTGATTACTTGGCTGATACTGATTGCCATAAAATGCTTAAAAATCGTCTGTTTTATTCCTTTTTTTGTTCTAGTCGATTTGGTTGGTTGACCTCTAATTTCTGCAAACTTTTCAGTATGTTTGCTCAATATCAGTTGGCGATGTAAATAGGGATGGGCAGATCTACATTTTTTCAGCTCCGATTCAATTCCTATACACAACTGCCGATTACCGATACAGATTCCGATACAAGAGCTCTTTTTACTTTAGCATTTTAATATAATAAACATATATCTAAATCTTTATACTTACTGGTTTTAAAAAATATTAAAATATTAAATGCAAATGAAAAAAATGAATCCCAAAAGTTTTATCTAGTTCCATCGTGTTTGTATATATTGTTTTAAGCATTTTTGAGGCAGTTCAATCTAAAAATCTTCCAAGCGAGGATACGCAGGTGGCGAATGCTTAAAACGCCCCACAATGTTTCTCCCACTGGCAACAGCGTCACTTACACTTTGTCGAGTGCCTTACATTTTGAGTCACTTACACTTGATCACTCGTGCATCACAAGCTGTAGCAAGTATGCAAAAAAGCTAGCGACTCAGAAACCATCCATTGCTTTTTTCATGTTGTCTCGCACAATTGCGTGCACTTTTAGTGGAATTTTCCACTAAATGCTACTTCCACCTATCAAAATATATTTACAAAGACTGCAAATCACTGTGCTACTAAAATACTATCAAGTATAAAATACTTCCAGACCCTCACCCTCTTATCTGATGTTCTTACTCTCTTCGTACTGCCAAGGGTATGCGCATGATGTCACAGGGGGCGGAGTCACTGCACTCACACCCACTAAGTAGCAAAAAAACTATTAATGAGAGGATGCCCAAAATTTTTACAGATTGCTAACGGTGGGGTGTTACAGTACACATTAATATTTTATTAATATAACCAATCTGCTTGGCAAATTGTGGGCGTAACCAACCGTCCATATTGTACCAAAAAGCCGCCGTCCAAACAAATGTTTATGACCGTCATCTCAAGCACTGGTGATGCATGTGCTGTATAATCATGATGTGACATTGTGCAGCCCTACTTTCCAAGAACATTGTACTGATCAGTGATTCTAAAACTGTAGGGTGTGAGATTATTATTGAATATTCAGAACATCAAGTTCTTATATTTTTTTTCATCGATAGCCACCCTGGTAGCCAGTTGGTGAAATGTAAGACTGGGGGAATTGTATTACATCACATTTTTTGCAGAGAAATGGGGAAAGTGTGTTACGTCGGCATGTAATAATATTTTCATATTAGTGTGGTATTTTTGTTATTATTGTAGGCGTGCCCAATCATTGGTGGCACATGAAAAAACAGGTGCAGATCCAATATGGGATGTAATTTGTCTCATAGTCTCCCCCCCTCCCCCCAAGTAAGTTTAATCATCATGGTCCTGGGGAGGTTGGGGATGACCTGCCTCATTTCTTAAGATCGAAACTGGCAACCAATTGGACTGATAATTTGGTTGTGTGTCTCCATTCAGGCAAACGCACTGATATGCTGAGGAAAAACCATGAGATTCTGAAATGGCTGATTTATGCAATTTAATTCTTGGGTTCTTGGGTTGGAGCTGGCGTTTAGAGGACTCTGACAGTAAACGGTAATGTAAAGCTGGATAGCCTACTCATTAAAATAAAAGGCAAATTTATATAAAAAACGACTTGATAGGTAAATATGGACATGGTAACTAAATGATCACTAAGAGTAGATTTGTCTGTTAAAAACAAGTACAAAAGAATAAATTTGGAGAGATATGGACATGTATGCATATGGTTGGTTTTTGGTTATTACCATGCGCAGTGTTACGAATTAGGAGACCACAACACGTATTTGCCACCATGTAATTGGTTGGAACTTTGGACTAGTGCCAGGTCTATTTCAATCAGACCAAGTTGGATTGGGAGACACATTACCAGTGGTGCAACTGAGTTGGCATGTAAGTGGAATGTGAAGTAAATGAATAGGTGTCTCAGAGTCACATGTCGCTAATTGGACTTGGAGCATTCAGGTAAAAACACAGTTATTGGTTTTCACATTTTCCATTTGATACATCCAGTACTTCTGGAAATTGTAGGTTGGCGAGTGTGTGAGGAGCAGGATTTGATGGGTGGAGCAGGTGACAGGGCTGTCTGGGGAATACAGTGCTGTCGTTCTGACAGCCCCCCTTTCTAGTTAACTTTCATCAACAATTCAGTTATCAAATGCATGAAATTGCTGAAGTGCCCTTGGAAACCAAAGTTCTAACTATCCAACAAGATGTCAGTAACTTTTTGGAAAACAAGAAATTCTTGCTTATTTTTTATTGTGTTGCTGTTAATTTGCATTTTTTTTCCTGACCAAATATAAACTTACTATCCAGATAAATAGCCGTAAACGTTTTCTTTGACTGTCTAAGACTTTTGCACAGTGTGGTATATTTTTGCTCATAGTACTTGCTGGTTAGTGTGAACCCTCGGATGGACTGATTTCTCATTCTCTCTACAACCTGGGATAGGATCATTTATTTTTAATTTATTGTTTCATGTGTTTTACAATTTTTTTTTCTTTACAAGGTTTTTCATTGAGTGCGATGAAAAAACTGATTTTTACCTGCATTTAAAATGAATCTGAAGAATGTCTTAAATGGCTTAGATACTCCATATTAAGCTTAATAAAACTAACTTATTTTTTGTCTTTTAAGCTAACAATTGGCAGCTGGCAGAAGATCTTGAAAACATAAGAGAGGAATAGTGTGGTGTCGAAGATGCTCGAAGAGGAAGAGGACTTCAATTTTGCTAGTTCTGAAATGGGACAAGAAAAGAGAGATGGAGGAGACAGAACAGGAAATGTATTTGGAGAGCAAACTACAGATGCTTTGACTTCAGCTAGTGTGACAGCAGTGGCAGACTCCTCTGACGGCCTACACCAAAATACAGACCAGCAAAGTCCAAAACACAGACGAGGACGTCCCAAAAAAATTCAGTACATAAAGAAGCAGCAATTTATGAGGGAGGAGTTTAGTATTGTTAATGTGTCCTTGACTAACGCTCTGCAGCAGCAGCATACAGATTCTGAAAGGACATTAGCAAATGAAAGTTCTTCTGAACGACTTTTGAAAGGAACTGCTGACCAAGATCAAAAACATAGGAATACATTTTCACCCTCATTTACCTCTGCAAATGAGCAGCCAGTGACTTCAGAATGTAGAGAAATTGCAGTCCTCATTCAAAATAATTGTTCTCCTATTTCAGATATGATGCATCATGTTCCTGTATCAGACAATGAACATCACTATGAATTAAGTCTAGAAGAGCAATTGAACAATGACGGCCACCCTGAAGGGGAAGAGAAATGCGCAACTCAGTCTTTATCCAATATGACTGATCTGACTGAAGACATGGTAAAATGCAAGAGCTTGCCTGCACTTTCTCATCAAACAGTGGTGTTTGACAAATCTAGGACAACTTTGGACGAAGGAAATGAAAATGATAAGCAGGACCTCCACATTGCAGAACTCTCACAAGTAGAGAATTCTGATTGTGTTTTCTCAACTGATACTAAATCTAGTGAACTGACAGATCAAGAAGAACTGAAATTGGAAGCTCTTGAAGAAGTACCTAAAGAGGAGAACATTGGTTGTGAGACTCTGCCAGATGAGCTGAAATGCCTTGATCCTAATTTTACCATACCAAAGTCAGGGTATGAGAAAACGTTTCAACCTGTAGAGAAAGTAGTAAAAGAACAGATGAATAGAGGGACGTCACCTGAACCTGAGGTTAAAAATAGACGGAAAGTTGGTCGCCCACCGAAGAGAAAAAGAATTGTGAAAACACAAGTTTTGCAGACAGTTGATCAGCCTCTTCAGCTTGACCCTGTGTGGTGTTTCCAGGGAAACAGTGACATTGACACTTTTGACAAATCCAACATGAATGTTAAGCCCCTTGACATCATCGAAATGGAAGCTGCTCTCAAGCCAAAGCCAAGTGGAGAATCCAATTTTGATGTTTCTCAAATTCAAACCTATAAAACATCTGTTAAAACTGAAGGCTCCCAACAAGTAATTTCTACTAATATAAAGCCACAAAAGAAGGTTGGGCGACCAAGAAAGCAGTGCGTTCTTCCGTCAATGGAACGAGCAGGGGTTGTAGAACAAAATGGGTGTAATGCCCCTGTGAAGGAATCCATTAATTATTCTTCCCAAACCTTACTTAGCAGAAATTTTTTAGGTGAGGTTGGCATTTGCAGTGAAGAGCAAAATAAAAACAGCAAAGAACAATCTGTGAGGAGTGAAAAAAATACAGTGCATAAGGAAAAGAATCACACTTTAGTGATGAATCCAGGTGAAATTCAAGAAGACATGCAACTAATTGGTAAAGAGATGAAGGCAAGCACTCAAGGATTGTGGGGTCTAAAGGACAGAGATGAATTGAACCCAAATGGACCCCTATTTCAAAAAGCAACGGAATGTAGTCATCAGAAAAACACATTAACATCAATGAAAAAAGGAAGGAAAGTGGCCCAGGAATGTTTAGCATCACCTCAAAATGTTTTTGAGCCGCAAACCCAAAGTGTATCAGGACAAGGATCTAACATCGTTCATATGGACAGATCGAAACACTTTTTAGATCAAGGCAGACAAAGTAAAGATATGAAGATTCACGATGTAATCGACAATCTTGAAATTCCACAACAATGTCCGATGTTGACCAAATCCACAGATTTAATTCAAGAAACACACAGCAATATGAAGGAGGGACTGAAAGAAGTGAAGACAGCATGTGAAGAGCTGGGGAAGGTAGGGAAAATACTTGCTGGATTCAAGGCCAGTGGTGATGCGGTAAAATTTAAACGCCGAATTGGCAGACCATTAAAGAAGAAAACATTGATTAAAATGGCAAGACAGCTGGTCATGGCACAAGAAGAAAGGGTAAACAAACTGAATATAGCTGGCCATCCGGATACTCAAAATTCCTCCCAGAATATTGCTTCTCATCATCTCAAAAAAAGTAAAGGTAAAGAAAAGAAAAAAGCCTCATGGCCCACCAGCCACCCCGAAAGTCATTTGCGAAGGTACACTCGAGCATGCAAAGTAGTTACAGATTACACAATAGAAAAACATGAAAGTCATCTTGGACACCGCACTGATAAAGCCATTTTGAAGCCTGATCCGCTTCTAATTGCAGGCAGAACAACAAAACCGTCAAACCTGCGGAAAATAGTCACCACTGAAACTAAGAGTGAACAACTGGCAAAACACAAATTCCTGGGGAAAAAAAGAAAGCCACCTAAAATAGACATCAAAATTGAAGAAACTTTTCATCCAGGCTTGTCAGGTTTTTCTTTGGAGAATTCTGTTGCCTTCCAAGAGTCTCAGTCATATCTTTCAAAAAGGACAGTGTCTGATTCAGTTCTCTCCACTGGGGAGAATCCACTAAATATCTGTAATAAGCAAAGGAAAGCAAGAAAGATTAAACCGATAGTGGTAAAAGTGGAAAGTGAACTACGAGAGGGCACAGACAGTTTTTGTAAAATGCACAGATGTCATTCTGGTCCACAGAACATATTAACAACTCCTGAACACGAGCCAAAGTGTATACCATTTAGCCCAGATGTGACTTTAGACATTGTGGAAAGAACTCGTAATATTGTGAACATGAAGGACCAGGGGAAAACTGATATTTCACAGACATTACATTCTTCAGTTAATAGTATGTCTCAGTTACATCAAGTTGATACACCCAACAAATATCTTCTTTCATCTCAGGATACATCAAAGACTGTTAATGTTTCTCCTGTCAAAGTGCCTCGAAAACGGGGAAGACCCCGCAAAAACCTCATCGTTTTGGATCACGAATCTGAGAAAGTATTAAAAACACTAAAAACTGATTCCCATTGTTCAGTAGCAGATCAAAATGCCACTCTGTCAGAATCACCAGAAATGGGAGTGTCTTATTTGGATCTTTCAACAAAATTGAATCCAAAAAAACCTCATAAAGTAGACAGACGTCGAAAGAGGTTCAGGAACCAGAAAGCACTTACAGGGTTGGAAGGCACGCTGGATAAGCTTTTCAGAACAGTTACACAAACTGCAAGTACTGAAGTAGAAGGTGTCCCCCAGAAACACTCCAAAGAGTTAAATGTGGAATCAGTTCTTCAAAATGCAAGAGAAACAAAAACTGGGCAATTGTGCCAAGTTGAGACTGGCTTAGTTTCGATGGTTCAGCAGCATATTGAATTTAAGAGTTCTCATGAACTCAGAAAACCACCAAGAAAAGGAGTGGGCTCACGGAAGAGACGCAAGAGGAAAAGGTCTTGGTGGGATGATCGGGGGAAAACTAAGTGTGAGCCTTTGGAAACAAACTTTGCACTAATGGCAAAAACTGATGAAACGGTAATTGAGAAAATCAAGGAAAGTGTTACAGTTGAGAAAATATCACCTAAACCAGTTGATGAGTTTAATATGAATAAACCTGAATTACAAGCAGCAGCTGATTCAATAACAGAAACCCAGGTTGTGACTGAAGAACCCAAAAGCGATGGGGAAAATTTAGCTGTGGTTCAGTCTGATGGAAGGACCAATATAAATGCTCAACAAGAGACAGATACTGGAAAGGTATCACATGAAAACCAAGACAATTTCAACGTCCATAAAAAGCTTGCAGAGAATCAAATTACAAGTGACAGTACTGCAGGAAATCAAATACAAGTCAACTGCTCAGGAAATGACATAGGAAAATCATTGGAAGTCATGTCCCCAGAATCATGCGAAAAAACAATGGACAAACAATCAGCTGAAATTAGCCAAGGCAAAACCACCTTAGACTCACACAGTGAAACTGAGGCATCTGATATTATGGATTCAAAGACAATGCAGTATGATAAAGAAATAGGGGCATCTGATGTAATCATAGCTGATCCTAGAGAAATATCTGAGAATACCAGAAAAGATGATGAGCAGATACCAAATCAAGGAATAGAACTGAGAGAAGGAGGTGCCCTAACCTTGACACCCACAACGGAATTTCAGGGTAACAAATCAGATATTCATTTAGTGTCTACAGAGTCTAACATCCAAATTCCTGTTGACCCAAAACCTATGGAGGCTCTTAATGGGAAGAACATTTCACATGAACATGAGTTGTCTAATCCTTCTGATGAGAAGGCACCAAGAAAAGAATTATCTTCCCAAACCTTATTTTCAAATTTGTTCCAAAATCAAAACACTGCAGAAGAAAATGTCAATGAACTTCAACAGAGTGATCAATATCTTGATGAAGATGAAAGAAGCAGAAGTAAGACTGAAGATAATTCTACAGAAAAAATATTGGAGGAAGTGTCTCTGACTTCCGATCCTTCAAAACCCCGTGGACCAGGACGCCCACCCAAGTATCAGGGACAGAAGCCTATAGAGTGCCATTACTGTGGACGGTCCTTTCATTATATTTCGTCTTACATTATCCATCGTCGTATCCATACAGGTGAGAGGCCATATAACTGCCAGGAGTGTGGAAAGACATTTGCTCAGCGTTCTAACCTCAATACTCATAGAAAAATACATAACATGTCAGAATCTTTGCAGTGTCCCTATTGTGACAGCAGGTATTGTGATAGGGAAAAACTCCTTGAGCATTGCAAGACACACACAAAGGACTTAACCAAAGCTGGGTTTATCGAGAAATTGGGGCAAGAAGATATACGTATTGAAACACAAAATAAGAGCAATTCTGCAAGCTCTACCATAACTCTGAAGGATGCCAAACCCCATATATGTGAAGTCTGTGGCAAAAGATTTTGCTTTATTTCAATGCTGAAGATCCACTTACGTGTTCATAGTGGAGAAAAACCATACACCTGCAAAGTTTGCGGCAAGGCCTTCAGCCAGGCTTGTAGCCTGTGTGTGCATGAGAAGATACATTGGTCAGTAAAGCCATATGTTTGTACTATGTGTGGGAAGGGATTTGCACAGCTTGGAACGCTAAAAACCCACCTTTGCCAACACAAAAGAGAAAACCATGTGGAGAAGGTAAAGACCCCAGTAACTTTCCAGTGCCACATTTGTGAGAAAAGATTCAGTCTCCGGCACCAGTACAACCTCCACATGCGTACGCATACTGATATTCAGTCTTATACCTGTGTTGTGTGCGGACACAAAGTCTCTGACCTCAATGTTCACCGCCAGTCTTGTGTCAAGTTAGGTGGAGAGCAGGCATTAACAGAAGATGGAGGAACTAATTCACCAGTTTGCCAAGTTTCAGAAAAATCTCAATATCCGTATAGTCAACATTTTCAATTCCAACCCCTACAGCATTCAGAGCTCAAAAGCTGCCAATATCATCAGCTACAACCCCTTCAACCACAGTATGAAGACTACCAGAAGACCCGGTCTGACATATCTTACTCTCAAGTACAAAACTATAACTGGTTCCATATGAAAAAGGGGACCCATTCTTCACAAACTTACCCAATAGTCCAAGATTCATCCACACGACAGACTGAAATTTCCAGCTTGGAATACCTTCAGCAGTACTCTCTTTCAAGGTACTGTTGCTTTCAATTGCAACATTACGATCATAAATCTAATCCCAGAAAATATTTATGCCCGCGCTGTGGCAGACTCTTTAGACATTTGGGGCGACTTAGAGCTCACATGCTTACCCATATTCGGGGACACACCTACACATGCGGACACTGTTGCAGGGTCTTTGAAAACTGGCACAAATTCTGGTTGCATCAACGAGTTCATAGACAACAGCAAGGACGTTTCTTTTGCCCCAAGTGTGGTCAGGGGTTTCGCTTCACTGGATTGTATAAGCAGCATTTGGAGGCACATACCAAGCAACAAGCATATGGACGTCCTTTTAGTCCTTATACATTTTCCCATGAAGGAAGCTTAAAAACCCACCAGCGAGCCTGGCGCAATTCTTATAAACCATATAGATGTAACATTTGTGGGAAAGGTTTCCTCCATCAGAAAAACTTAGAACAACACCTTTTAATTAAACACCGCACTTGCCCATCTTTCTGTTCTCTTTGCAATATCTCTTTTTCTTACCCCAGTGAGTTGCAAATGCACCTGAAGACTCATGCAACCCCAAAGATCCATGTTTCTGCAGTTTCATCACAACCTGTCTTGCTGCCCTACAAATGCGCCGAATGCAGAGCAAGCTTCAAAACCCTGAACTTGCTATTTAACCATCAGTTGTGTCACTCCTCTCTTAGCAAAACAAAGGCATGGGACGCTGGGGAAATTGTTGGCCAACAGCACCAAAAGCTGTTAAGTTATAGACGTAAACATACAACAGCACCTTTTGTTCACCCAGAAATTTCATCTTTAAGCTCCATTCATTCCAGGAGACAAAGTTTCTGCTCCTGTAAAGATCGAGTTTCAGTCCCGATCACTCATCACAGTTCCGGTACAGTTTGCCAGCATGACAGTTCTCATTTCGGCCACTCCGTTCCACCAGCAGATCTTTTTGCTCAAGAAGGAGGCCGTAAGATAGACAGTCCTCCCAATATTCACCCTTTGGCAGGTGACACATGCCGAACTCAGACTCTGCCACCCTCCATACTTGTGCCGTTTTCTGAAACACAGACTGAGCACTTCCATTTTCATACCCAATCTAGTGCATCCGTCCCACCGTCCACTCAACAAATTTCACAGACCCAGAAGGATCCCCAGAAAAAGCGGATTCCTCATGCCCCAAAACTCCTTCATTCCTATGAGATGTCCACCACAAGTATTAGTAGAATCTCGTCATCTCGTGTTGATGGGAATGAAGAGGATGATGAAGATAGTTTTGACTGTGCAGAATGTGGTGCGCAGTTTGCTGATGTTCCAGGATTATATGAACATTACTTACAGCATGCCAGAGGAGAGGTGTAAGGAACCAAATCGTTTAAAGAAAAAGGTTTAATAAAGGCAGTTATATTTATCTTTTGCTTATTTCACTCATTTTACCTGTGTCCATTGGGTTTTATTGATATTTATGTACTTGGTACATGTAAATATTCAGTTTATTCTAATATGAGGGTGGAAGATTACACATATACCTCAATGAGTGTGAGGAAAGATTGGTCATAATATAACTGCTAATGACAGGACTGAACAGCTGATTTTGTTGGTTGCTTAAATTCCAAAATATTTCAAATAACATAGTCTGTAATATTGTAATATTCTGGTCAGATTTAGTTTCCTGCCTTTGAGCACTAGTATTTATAAAATGTTTTCCCGTTGTTTTGAATGAGAACCTAATGTTAAATGGTTTGGATACCTCGTCACATTTTATCGCATTATTTTCTTAATGTAACAATTTTAAAAACAGATTTGTGAATTATGGACGCTAAAAAACCATTTCGAAGCTGTCACATACTTGGAAGACATTACTATGAGTCTTGCCCTGAGAATGGGAAACATGATTTGACATTGATTAAAATTGTTTAAACTGTGAAGTTAGTGTGAATTTCAGTAGTGCATCGTACAAATGGCATTAATTGTGTTACGGGATGATTTTATTCACTTTTGAAATGTGAACTAAAAATGTGTTTTCCTGTTTATTGAGATTTGAAAGGAGAAAAAAATCATTGTAATATAATTGTAAATATACTGTTCTTGTTTTACAGTTGGCTTTCTAAGAAAAGAAACAACCAGCCCTCTCTTGTAACTGGCATTAATATATAAAGTGTTTGTCTTTCCCCCAGATTCCATTTGTAGCAGATTTTACTTTTAAATTTACTTTTGCTTTGAAAAACCGGCACCAAATTAACCAGTTTTCTTTTGTTTGATCTTTATTTTGTGTTCTTTTTAAGTTTGTTACACAGCAGAGATTAATGCAATAGAGGTTAAAAGGTTTCTACAAAATTTTCAAAAAGGTTATTTTTTTGTAATTCCTTGTAAATGTCATGTTCAAACAAATCAATAAAGCTAAACTTTTATATTGTGTTTCCTTTGATTAATTGTCTTTTGATGTTTTAACTCCTTTCCGAATAGGAGGATTTACTAAATACACACACAGGCCTACTTCTCTGATACATTTAGCAGACACATTTGTCCAAAGTAACACAGATGAAGGTTAGCGAGCAGGCTCAGCCAGTGTCCCTGGAGCAGTTGATGTTAAGGGCCTTATTCAAGGCTCTAATGCTGATATGATTACACTGCTGGCAATGGGATTTGAGCCCATGACCTTCTAGATCATCCCAGTCTAACAAAGTTCAATTACATTTTATAACAGTGTATTTGAAGTTAAATGGCCTATCGAAATTACCATATGTCATTCGCCCCATGTGACAACATAGAGTTTCAGTAGGTAGCTCCATGGCCTCACTCCTCGGACATTTTGGCTTTGATTCCTTCTTCCATATTCTATAAAGGTTGAAAGCTCTCCTGTAGTCCAAAACCCTGAGGTTAGGTGAACTGATGCTTTATAAACAGCCCTTAGTCTATGATCCTGTATGTTCCCTGTGCTGGACTAGTGTCTCCTGCCACCTGCCCCCTACTTTCTGGAATGGGCTACAGGCTTACTGTGACCCTGTACTGGGTAAGTAGTGATGGTTGGATGGAAAATGCCTTTTATTTAATTAAGGTTCTGCATTGCTTGGTTCAGGGTCACTAAGAAATTACACTTACTGCCTCTATGTGTGTGTATGTATGTGTATACATACAACTGTGTGTGTGTGTGTGTGTGTATATACACGTACACAAACACATATTTATGGATTAACTCATCCACAAAATGAGGTCAGTGCCTAAATATTCAAGGTTGACTTCATTTCATAATGCCTTTTATACATAACTGCTTCAAACTATGATACTTCTGCTGACACTTATGAGATCAGGAAAATAATGTGTAAGTGCAGACTTCATGACTGTTTGGGCATGAGAGGGCATGCCTCCATTCCTTTTTAAATCGCTTAAATAATGCTCGCTTAAATTACGTTAACATCCCGAGCGTATTAAAGGCAGGGCGTGATTTTCAGGGCAGCACAGTACACATGCTGCTTATCTGCAGCACAGCCAGCTCGTTTCATGACACGCATATCCACACCCAGTGGAGACCTGAACATATAGGTCTTATGAATAATGAAGAGAAACGTGCATCTGCAGGAGATTCGGAGTATCCGCTGGCCGGAAGGAAATGGGCCGCCTTAGAGGGACCTCAGAAAGCGGCGGTTTTCCGGCACCTACTGGGTAAGAGGGCAATGGCTTTGTTCTGTATTGATCCAGATGAACAGATCCCGAATATTCATCTCCTGCACCCTTCCGCCAGTTCCGCCCTTCGGATGAACTATACATTCAGCCAGAGGAGCGCATCAGGACCGGCGCTTATTTTGTAAGAAATTAGTTAAAACGATTATTGCTAGAATATCGTCCGCCTGTTTGTATCACATGAATCACGAATGCAAACACACGCAATGGATTGTTTTTTATTATGTATTTTTATTAATTATAACAATTGGGTAGGCGGCCCATTTTAATAGTACATACGCATGTTTTATGTCGAAGTGCAAGTAAAATATTTATTTATGACCACAAGCCGTGTCTCCGAGGTGGCCCACCGATAAAGGACGACGGAAAACGGAGACGTCCACCGTATTATATCATTATCATCTAATAAAAGCCACGGAGGAATTATTACACGTTTTAATGATGGGTTTGCGTAAAAGAATAAACTAGTTTAAAAAACTGGAGAATGTGAGTAGACTGGCGTTTTCAGGAAAATTATCCTAAATATCTTTCATCCTTTCGCCGAAGATGGATTTGACAGCATGTCCCACATACGAAATATTTGGTAATCTATAGGCCTGTTATTCAGGTTATCTTGGGTTTTACAAACTTCATCCATTTTAAAGGTAAATATTTTCTGTGGAAAAAAAAACCTTAATTAACAAATATGCTTTAACCAGAACATACAGCTGGCAATGGGCGGTAGTGTTTGTATTTAATTGAAGGTCGCGCTGTCTTGGTTTTGCATTTGGCCTTAGTAGGCTACATCATTTGAAAGATGTAAACAAGACCCTTATTTGAACTGATTCATAAAAAACTCAGGATAATTTAATGAACATTTGGGGGAATAGAGTGTTTCATTTTTTTTGGGGGGGGGGGTGTAAGTTATTGCCAAATTTTGAATTTCTTTAGGCTGTCATCAGTAGTTGAAAAGGACGTTATTATAATGTCTGAATGTTCCGTAATAAAAGCTCTTTAACCGCGAAATAAAGTTTTATTTTTTATGTTTGTAAATAAAAATACAATTGCATATTCATATGAATAATAGGGTTACAGTAGGCCCTGTTCTTGTGTTTCTCACATTTTTTTTCCTGAGGGGGTGTGTTTTACTATGGTTTTCTAAGAAAAGTCTATTGCTGTTCTGAACCTAATTTCATCTTTTAATTTTTCATAACTGCTAATTCATCTAAGTTAATTTCACAGGTAAAATATGCACTTTTTAAATATGACACTTCAGGTATTTTTAGGTTTTAATTAATTATGCAGAATAAAAGAGCCATGCCATTTTGTTTAGCTCCAAAAATGTATTTGTTTAGCTTAAATTTTCCTCCAGCAACTCTTTGATCCTTTTTGTAGCAGAGTTTTGCAGATGTGTAGCTCTGCTGCATTCTAGAGCCTTATCAGCATGCTTGAGTTGGTTTACATTTTACTTCTGAGCACAAGGCTGTTACTTAAGTTTCTGCCATGGAACAGTGTTGTTAAACTACAAGGTCAACCACAGGCAAGGCTGAAGTGAAACAGAGTACAATCACAGCAAAAACAATTTCTGTGGAGAAGAGCTGCCCCATGAAATAACATGGTGTATATGAAATGTAGAACATAAATGATAGAGGGGCACCAAACTCAGAAAACTCAGGACACCTTCATTAGAACCCAAGGAAGCTTTTCTGTTACTTTTTCTGTCTTCTCAGTCTGTGCACTTTGCCTTTGCACTTATCTCTGTAAGTAGCTGGATTTAATTAAGTGAGATGACCGCTTGCATGGTGCATTCTCACATACGTTCAGCAAAGTGAAAGACACTCTCTGCTAGCTCACAGTAAATGCTTTTCATTCAGATCAATTGGGCCTAATCTTATACATATCAAGAATGATGATGAGGACCAATGCATGTAATAAATACAACATAATATAAAATAAAATTTATTTTTTCTATATATTTCATGTGTAACACTCATGCATCCTATATTTACAAATGTAAACATTTGATAAGCTTTTGTTATTTTTAAAATTGTTTTATAATGTCCCTATAAAAATGAATTTAGCTGATATATTCTTAATCTTTACATTGAAACTTGTAGTCTCCATCACAGACTGCAATGGAGCCTCTTTGTGGAAAAGGGGGACCTTCCCATCCTGATGCTATAGACATTGTCATCAAGAAGGAAGAGGAGGAGTGTGAGGATCAGCTGGACGATATTCAAGAACCTCCACTATTTGTCACCAAGCAGGAGGAGAAGCAGGCAGGAGAGAGGGAGTGTTATGGTTTGTACCCAATACAATGGGTACAAGTGCACTTAGGATGTATCAGCGTTTTCATTTGTTCACCTGACTCTGTTTTGTGTAACCCTGTTCATTGAACTCTGCGGTAATTCGGTCACATGCTGCATTTCTGTGACAGTCCATCTTGCATCGTGTCGCTTCCCTTTCCAGGAAGTGCCCAGCCCCATGCCGTGAACATCCAGCCCATAAATGATGATCCGAGTGCTGTGGAAGCAAAAAAGGTAAAGAGGAGGAAGAGGGTGTGTGAAGAGGAGGAGTGGGCTCCTGAGATGGCAGAGGGTGGCCAAGGCACTGACTCGAGGCAGTGCCGCCTGTGTCAGCGCTGCTTTAGCTCCTCCTGGGAGCTTACCGGCCACTGCTGTCCTGGCATCATAACTGCGGGGGACCGAGACAGCACACAGTTGGAGTTTCGCTGCCCCGTGTGTGGTGATCGATTTTTGAGGCCCACTGCCTTCATAATGCATAAGCAGAGTCATGTGGGACAATCGCAGTATGTGTGTGGGGTGTGCGGCCGGACGTTAAAGACGCTCCGGAAGCTGGCCACGCACCGACAGTCCCACACGCGCAGCCCCCTACCACGCTTGCGGGGCTGGGACTGTTGCCGATCTTTCCATGGCCTGGAAGCTCTGAGGGTCCACAGGATGAGCCAACATGGTAAGGAAACAGATGAGCAGGAGGAAGAGAAAGATGCGGAGGACCGAGAGGCAAACTCAAGGCCTCTGAGCAGTGATACGGACGGCCTCTTAGGTGAGTGCTTTAGAATAATTTTCTGTACCTTTGACACTGGAGCTGCTAGTGCATTTCGGACTGTCGATGGAAAACTGAATGTAACATACAGCTGAACATTGCAGACTATGTGTGTGTTTTTGTGTTTCAAGTAAAATTATATAATGCAACAGTATACTGACATATATAAGTATATGCAAAGCATATTACCATTAGGCTGGATGCAAGTGACATCAGCCTTGTCAACATGCCTAGCAGGCGAATAAATTAGGCTACACAACCTTTCATGTTTTGCTTGTTGCCAAAATCATCGAGGGTGTGACCCCCTTTTCTTGCTTGATGAATTAATTATACTTCTTGCATGACTGCGGCTTCTTATTCGGGTTAAGTGCGGCAGGTGTGAGGAGCGAATACGCTTAACTCAGACGCCCATAACTTTTTAAGCGTTTAAGTGCTACATGGACCCCTTTGTAATCAGTGGTGGCTGGTCCATAGAGGTAGAGGAGATGGGACCTCCTCTGTTTTGAGATTAAATTACAAAACAAGTAACTTTTTCAAAACTCGTTACTATCATTTTTTGTAACAGTCACCTTGCTGTTTGATTTTTTTTTTTCTAGAAAATCCATGTGCACCAAATCATTTTCTTTCCGCATGTGTATTAATGAGGCTTTGTGCCTAATCTCTGAAGAAAAATAGACCTAGAAACTTTTCAGTATTTCCAGGTCTCTGTTCCTCTCTTCTCCTGTTTGATGTGGCTCACTGGCCCTGACTCTCTGCTGTTATTTACCCCGCCCCTTTTCTCATGTGTCCTGTGCTCCTGTCCGGGCTCCAGCCCGCTCTCTCCAGTCTCCTCAGCCTCCCCAGTGCTTGCGCTGCTTCATGACATTCCGTGACGTGGAGACGGCAGAGAGGCACCTACGCTTTAAACATCCGGCTGATTATGAGCAAAAGCTCCAGGGCCACACCGTGTTTGCCTGCTGTGTCTGCGACCACACCTTCCCGTCCTCACGCCTTCTTTCTGCGCACCAGCGCACTCACAGCAAGTGGAGCCTGACCCCTGCTGGAAGAGATGAGTCACTGCAGGAAAGCAGAGAAAAGAGAGGGACAGGCATGAAGAGGAATGCTGAGAGTTTAGAGAGAAAACAGACAGTTGGCAGTAAGTTGATTTTCCAAAACATTACTTCAGTATTAATAGATTTTAGACAATTTTTCAAGTACAAAATGCTTTTATAAGCAATTTAGTATTTCACAGTTAGCGAAATTCCTGCCCTGCAGTTTTCTATGACTTTCAGATAGTGGGAGCAGTCCAAGTGGATCTAGTTCAATGTGCTGCTTTCGTTGCCACATCATCTTCACTGATCCTCGAACCTGGGAACGTCACATGATCTCCAAGCACCCTCCTTCCATAGCAGCGCATTCGCCTGGTGAGAGCGGTCGGGGATGCCTGTCCCCACGGCCGCCCCGGGGCCAGCCAAGGCCCTACCGCTGTTTGACATGCGGAGAGAAGTTCATACAGGAGAGCTCCCTGATTAAACACAGGACTGAGTCTCATGTGGGCTGAGGGGCAGCGACTGCCGACAATAGAAAGCATATTAGTGATAATGTTTATGAAAGAAAAAGTACAGAACAATTGGTGGGCTTATTACCCAGCTTAACAGACACAAAATTACTAAATACAGTATATACTAAAGGTTCAAACTAAATTTCATCTATCCACATCCATCAGATGGAGAATAGTTAATCTCAAGATTTATCTTCAAAGGGAAAAAAGTGGATGTTAAACTATACTGAGAATCCAATGAACTGTCATTCTGGGCTGTGAGACGGAAGGCAGCCCATGTAACGTTGTCTTTTGTTTACCTTGTTCACCAAAGTTGTTGAATTGGAAACAGAGAACAGGATAGATAATGGAATTTAAGGAGAAAAACAGGTCTGTGCTGTATGTATGTGTTCATTAAACTGTACAAAAAACATGCTCAGTTTGTACGGATACTCATGTGCACAGGAAATGGGATGTGCCTCTGCAGCTTTCATTTTAAACTGTCAGTGCAATTAAAGCTCAGCACACGATCCAGATGATTCTCAGCCCACACCTTATACATGGGATCAGGCGCAAACCCACACAGTGAAATGACACGTTTGAAATCGGTAAGATCTACTGACAGATTGATTTATGGCTATGGGCCTGTGTGGAATAGGGCTGGGTTCAAAAAATCGATTTTCTGATTCAAATCGATCTTCATTTGCATAATCCGATGAAGATTCATAAAATGCCACGATTGATTTTTTTAATATGTGCCGTTTACAGCCCGTGGTGTTTTTCTGTGGACGTGTGAAGCATTAACCTCGTCGCACAGCGTGATCTGGCAGACATAAACCGATTTAAAAACAAAGGGGTAGCAGCTCCACTGAAGATAACGTGAGGCTTAAAGGCAGATGTCTGGCATCGTGAACGTCAGGAGAGTCACGAACCAGATGTAGCAGATCTTTTAGCTGAAGCAAACTTTATTTGGATGCTCATCAGACTTTACACATAGTCAAAATAGCCCTGCTGGGGAGTACAGTGAGGGGAATACGGTGAGGGGAATACAGTGAGGGCAGACATATGTACATGGTACAGGGCTGGCAGATGAGAGAGAGGTGTGAACGGGCAAGACATGAGGGCTGGGAAAAGGGAGACTACGGGATGATCAGCGACCTCTGCTGGCCAAATAGGGACAAGACGGAGGCAGATCATTAAAATACCACCCAACCCCAGAATACACGAGAGAAGGGACCAAGGAGACCAGACACAAAGGACACGATACATATGACCAGAGAAGCAAGACCAGACCAAACAAGTTGAAAAGGGATGATACAACAAACTGGACAAAAACACCAAGACGAAGGGAAATTAAGAAAGACGGGCAGGGTAGAAGAAGGCAGACCTGAGCCACAGCAGGGAAGACCAGGGGGACAGGACCCCAGGTAAGACAGACATGAGTGAACCAAGACAGGGGACAGGGACCAGGGGAAGAGAGGGCCAGACAAACAGTACACACCTCAACAGAACGCTAAGAACAGCCCAACAACTGCCAGAGTGCAAACACCATGGACCAGGATGGGGAACGCAGATAGGAAGGCATGCAAACTGGCCCAGGGCAGTCAAATGAAAACCAACAGGGAATAGAGAAGGAAATACAGAGGATAGATATGAAGGGTGATGGACCAGGATAAGACTGGGGTGCAAAGGGCATCGAATAAAGCAATTAGTCATGACAGGAGGATGAGGCAAGTTCTTGGGTCACCCCTGGAGCCACGGAGACCTGGGTGCCAGTCAGTTGTTGGCACTCCAGCCGTTTTGGGTGAGACTGGATCCAGGCAAGCAGGGCGAGCAGCCGAGGACTCAGGGGTAGCAGGACCTGTAGGTCAGGCCCACCCAGCGACTGCTGGTGGACCGGGGTAAGGGACAGTGCCTCATAGGGGAGGGTCCATGCTCTGCGGATGGCGCTTATGACCCCCTTTGGGACATGGATAGCTGTTCATGTCCCCTCTGCCATTGTCCACAGGGTCTTGCAATGCTCAAAAATGGGAGAGTGTGTGGTGGGTGTGAGACCCTGTGTCAGGGCACATGGGGATACCCAACCAGACTGGGATCAGGACCGAGAGAGGTGCCTAGGGGGTCCCATTCCAGGTCCTCCTCTGAGTGCTCCTATACCAGACATGCCGAGGTGTCAGGCACCAGCGAATCTGCTGAGGCGTTAGGCTCTGGAAATTGGCAGGACAGTAGACATAGAGGACCCTGGTGAGGCAGCAGGAGACGGGCTGGGCGCCGATGAGACACACTGTATATATATACTTATATATATAATTATACTTATTATAATAATAATGCTGTGATAATTATTGATGATAATATCCTATATCCTCTAATAATTTCTCCTCTGTTCCTGAAGTGTGCATAATGTCATGTCTGGGCCTAATGTGGAGGTCATGTGATTTCCTGTCCCCACAGTGGAGGTCATGTGATTTCCTGTCCCCACAGTGGAGGTCATGTGATTTCCGGCCCCACAGTGGAGATCCTGCTAGCAGAGGTCGCCCAGTGTTCTGCAGCCAGGACCTCTTCGGAATGACTGGCACACGTCAGAAGATTCCATTATTGTAGTCTTCTCACACTTTTTCTGCCATTTTTGTATCCTTCACATGCTTTTTTGACTTTCAGGGGAGAAAGAACGTCATAAAGCCTGAATGTACTTCCAGCCAAAGACCAGTACTTCCTGCAGCCATGTTAGTTACAGATTTGTGACTTATTTGGAGAAGCTTGTGTTTGCTGCCACAGTTTGTCACTTTTTAAATTAAAATAAATCCGTCATCTCCGTTTTTTAGTTTTATCTTTTAAATGACTGTTCTTAGTTTAGGCGTCGGTATCTCAGTAAAAAGTAGGTTTAGGGCAGTTGACTTTTCTCTTTGAGTTAATATTGTTCACTCCCAGCAAAGCTGCAATATTTAGCATGAATGACTCATTCTTATCATGAATCTGTATGTAGAGGGTATTTAGTTAATGTAGAGGACTAGCACTAGTATGAGCACAGAGGTACCCAGGCTCATCGCTGCTGTTGACCTTAACTGCACTAATTACCTTGCCAGGATTCTGAATGAGGCTGGCTGGGTCAGTAGGACAGATTTATACTTAAACATGTCGGGCTGGTGTGGTGACTCAGTGGGTGGCCTCCTGCCCTCAGGGCTGGATGTTGGGATCCCAGGACGAGTCTTTGTGTGCAGGGTATGCATGTTGTCCCTGAGTTTTTCCAGTATCTTCCTCCAAACGAGTGACAGATACGTATAGCCCGAGCACAAATATACAGATTTCCACTGAAATTGGTTGAGTGGCACTAAAGATTCTGATTGGCGGAATAGGTGGTCTGGTTTATCTAAATAGCCCATTGTAACTATGCTGCTTATACCCCAGATACCTCCTACAGGGGCGTACCTAGAAAATCTGGGCCACTTGATGAAAGGTTGCATTGGGCCCCGACCCAATTTTGCATATAATTTTACATATTCAAGGGCCCGTGTCAAGTACTGGGCCCCCTGAATGTGCCAGGGTATCCATGCTTGTCCGATGGATGGATTTCACACGATTCTCAGTGCCAAAACATTTGTCACAGTCTTGAAATAACATCATAACAGCACGTACAGCATAACTACAGATCTCTTTATTTGTGAAAACCACACTGTTCCCATAGTGAGGTCGCTATTAAAATCATGACATTCTTTGCAGCTTAGTTGGAATTAATAGTATTTTCAATCCAGCTCTTGTAGTTGCAGACTTTGGTGTAGACACCAGGCTTGTTCTTCTGAGCACAGCCATATCCCCAGGACACTATACCCTGGAGCTGGCCATTGCACACCACAGGGCCACCAGAGTCACCCTGGAAGTGAAGGGGTAAGGAAAAGATATGAGTGGATGGCGTTTCATCCAATTTGTCACTATATCAATGTTGCTGATATTTCAAATGATGTCAATGTTGTAGGAGATGGTATGTTTTCACCCATGTGACTAAGTCACTATTAATACCACTAATGCATGTTATTTTGTGTATATGAGATACAAAGTGCTTATTACCTGGCAAGAGTCCTTGCCTCCTTCCAAGTAGCCGGCACAGAACATGTTGCTAGTGATTTGACCAGGATAGGCGTTTTTGCAGCTGGTGTCACTAAGGATGGGAGCATCCAGGCACCTCAGCGTATCGGGGTAGTTTGCTTGAGAAGATAAGATAAGATAAGATAAGATAA
>JAAGVU020000129.1:2786082-2801530 GCA_011763525.2 Mormyrus iriodes
CCCCTGACGGGCTTCACCATTCTACGCTGCCTCCTGCTTCATTCTGCCCGGCACCATGCCTCGCCGCTCCACCCGCCAGCATGACACCCATAATGTGTGTTAACACAAAGCACGTTTATACTTAATAAGCATGTGTCATTTGGTTTGTTATATTTTATGATTCCCTATAAAAGAAGAAAAAACGAAATATTAGTGCAAATTTAATACCTATCCCTCCCTATGACAAAAATATATCATAAATGTTTTTAAAAATAGAGAAACAAAACACAGGGCGGTTAAGCACGTGGAGCATTCGGCAGATTTAGTACATTTCGTAAATATAACATTCTCATATGAGAGTTTTGAAGCACGTGTATCTTACAGTAATACAGTAAACGCATTACAGAATTATTGCGGATGACGTCTATATGCCGCGACGGGCGAAAACGTGTGTACATTAAAGACGCTGGGAGGAGGAGGTTTCATGCGTAGTAAAGGGATAGCGCGTTTTGTTGAATCAAACCATAAATTGAACCTTTTCTGTTGCCAAACTACAAGGTGAGCAGTGATTCTCGGTGATTAAGTATTTTAACCAATGCGTCCCCAATGTGCAGTTTCTGAATACGAGCTGTATTACTTGCTAGCTAGCTAGCCTAATTTATGCGGAATGCGCAGCCGTTGCGGATGTGGTGCAGAAAAATGCGCATTAATGCGACAGCATGTATTTTTATGACAGTTTTACAGTCGCAGTGAGACGCACCCAGACCATCGTAATTTTCACGATAAAATGCTGACATGCAACTTTGAGGACTTTGCAGTAATTACTCTGTTGTTATTCCCTTTTTCTGTAGGTGTGCCTCCCCGTCCATATTTTCAGCGGGGTGTTCGGCGTCACTGATCATGTCTGTGCTATTTTTTTATTTTTGCAAATCAGTCTGATAGAACTGTGCGCGTGCTTGCATACATATATTGTTTTTGCATATCAGTGTGCATCATTGCATTTGTTTACGAACGCCTGGGTTTGCTTGGGCAGCTGTTATTTTTTATATATTCGTATTAACCTGTAGCTGTTAATATGTATCTATTGACTATTATCTATTATCTATGTGCATGACAAGTAACATAGGCAAGCAAATAATTTTATGTTATATATAAGTTGATTATAGAGCCTTTTGCATGTTAGATATCAGTCTGATAACTAATAAGTGAATGTACCACAAGTGTGATTGTATGCCTTTGCAGTTTGCTGGCCAGGTGAGTCAGGCTGTAAATGTTCAACAATGTGTTCAGAAAGTGGTTGGTCAGCTGGCGTGTGAATGTGACCGTGCGTTTGTCCATCTGGACCGGTCGTTGTGCATACGATTTAGGCCTGATCCATGACAGAGTACTATGAGGAGGGGGGGCTGCTGTATGAGCATTCACCCCCCATGCACATCAAAGTAGAGTCTCCTGAAGGACCCATCGAAGCCGGGGTCTCGGAGGATGGCCTCACAAGGGAGGATGACGATTCCGAGGGCAGCTGTGAGCACAACGGAGCCCTGCCTGGAGGGCTGCCTTTCAATGTGGTGGTTGTTCACCCCAATATCGTGGTTCCAGTGATGCCAACAGATGATGATATCATATCACTTGAACAAAGTAAGCGAATCATTTTCAATAAAATCGCAAGCCTTTAAGGATATCAGTTGTACAGAGCTGCTCTCCTCTCACAGATTCTGACTAGCTATTTTATTTATTTTTCTTCTGTAGATAGCAGTGTCTCTGCTGCCATTGCAGCTGGAGGTGGGGGGAAGCGGAAAAGCCGTTTCAGTGGGGCAGAGCTAGAAGTGCTAGTTTCAGAAGTGACCCGGTGCGAGGGGGAGCTCTTTGGGCCGGCAGGACGACTCCGGCGTAGGGAAAGGGAACAGATCTGGGGCAGCATCCTTGAGCGGGTCAACGCTGTCTCCCGTGTTCCCCGCACACTTCGTGAGGTCAAGAAGCGCTGGGATGATCTCAAAAGACGCAACGGGGGCAGACTGGCTGACGCCCGCCATCGCAGTTACTGCTTGCCACCTGGTAGAGGACTGTCTAGCCTGAACAGATCCAGCCAGGCAAGCCCCAAGCTTCATCAGGCTCGGCAGAGAATAGCAAACAGGGCAAAATCCACTTATCCGTGCTTCACAGATGCTGATGCAGGTAATTTAAAGCTATTTTTGTTTAATGTGTAATGTGTGGATATTGTGTCTGAAGCTATACTGAATATATTGAATTTGTATATTTCAATAAAACTTGCTGACAGACAAAAAGGTTTTTTTTTTTTTTTTTACTTCTCCGCTTATTTTTCATACCTGTAGATTTTTATTTGGTCACTTTGAAGTTACCTGATTTGCAGAATTGGGGTTACATGTGGTTACCTTTGCCACCTAAAATGCCTCTTCTTATATCTTCTATTTGAAATGGGAGGAACAGGGAACGGATCCGAAAGAGATGGCTTTGAGAAGGAGGATGAGGCAGGAGGGAGAGGCGTGGATGAAGGAGAGGGAGAAGGCAATGGAGGCGAGAGCAGCATAGAGGACAAACTCGGACTGGGCCTGAGTCTAGGACTGGGGCTGCCTACAACGTCTGAACGCTGGTTGCCTCCCTCTCCACTATATAGTGCCCCGTTTCTTAATGGGACCCCCCAGCCCAGCCCCCAGCCATCCATCGGGACACAGCATGAGCCCCTGGAGGCTCCAACACGCACCTCTTGGCTAGAGGATGAACTCAGGGGGTTGGGTGAAGCTGCGGTTCAGCTTGGGAACAGGGTGGAACAGAGTCTGCGGGAATTCGGGGAAGGTTTTAGACATGATGTGCGAACACTGGTGGCCTCACAAGAAACCCTCTCTGTCAGCCTTCAGCAAAATAACGTGCTTCTACAAAGGCTTTTGGGTATTCTTGAGATGCAGCAGCAGCAACAAGCACCTAACATTCATCCTCCCCCCACAGTATCACCAGTAATGCCACCTGTACCATCCCCCCCTGATAATGTAGATGGTAACATCCAACCTAATCCATCACTAGAAATATCTGGGACAGTACAACAGCCGCGGCGGGGGCGGTCAGGTGAGCAGAGAAGACGAAGGCGGCGTTAGCGACAGTAAATTTTAAGAAATGCTGTCATTTATTTTTGATTAGTATTTAAATATAACAGAACCATCAGTATGTTACGCCAATGTTACCAAAGTCATCTTCCAAGCCCAGCAATGCCTTTTACGCTTTAGAAAACATATTGATTTTAATTGAATGTCAGTGCTGAGAAAGGTCTAATTTAGGTAAGATAGATATTTTATTGTGAATAGACAATCAGAATTAAATTATATTAACTAATTAAAATATTGATATATTGAAAGTATTTTCCCCCATTTTGATGCACTTATTCACTTTGGCCAATGATATTTCATTGTCTGTTATCTTATAATTTATGATTCATGCATATTTATTATGTGGTATGCGCTGCTGTCCTGCATGCAGTCTCCAACTGGGGAACAAAGTGCAAAGGACCTGCAAATAAATTTAACTCTAATGTACTATTTTGCACAATTTGTATTGTCTTGTAAATAAAAAAGAGCATTTGATTTCTTAAGATGTATATCATTATGTAAGTGTAAATAAACACAGCCCTGGCATAGAATTACTTTTGTTGGGATTATGTTTATATGCTTTTAAAATGTAGCGAAACTGATTATTTTCAATAGCATCTCAGTTATAAACTTTGTAAACTATGAGATTTAGTGCTGAAAAATTCATTAAGTAATACATTAAAACAAATCATCTGAACGTATAGAAAGCAATATAATTTAATGTGTAACTTGACGCTATCCTGTGCCATGTCTTTAAATACAGTATTTGTTGGAAAACAATTTCTCTAGTCATTTTATTACTTTCTACGTTTCCTATGGCAGGATTACTAAGTTTATTCTCATTCATTCTGCAAGCCAATCACTTTGTATTACGGAGAATGTTTCGGCCCACACCGGCGTTACATGACTGTAACCCGGTTTGGGAGCTGGACCTTCCTCCGGACACCCCCTCCGTTACCACGCCGCCCCCCGTAATGCCTTTCCGTTATATTTCTAATCCCGAGGAACACTGCGTGTACAGCTTTAAAGAAGCCGCGCTGTTATCATGCCTTCCGAAGCCTTCCGCGCGTCCCGCTTCTGTTCCGGCGGCGACACCAACGTCACGTCCGACGTGGCCGCGCCGCGCGCCGGCTGAGGGGAGCCGCGGCGCCGCCACCGGAACATGGCCGATCGGGACGCCCATCGCCGGCCGTGCTCGCCCGGGGTGCCCGACGCGTACGCGCGGCTCGAAGGGGTGGGCGGCTCCGGCAACGGTCACGCCGAAGTCGGTACCGCGCCCCGGGGAAGCGGAGCGCCAGCGCCGCCCGGCGCGGTGATAGATCTAACCGGGTCCCGGACGGAGGCCCGCGCGCACCCCGGGCTTGACTGCGACGGTCGCCCGGACTCTGGCGGGTCGGAAGCGCACGGCGCCACGGAAGCCTGCGGGGTGGCGGAGGGGAGCGACGGTGAGTGGAAAGCGCGGGATGCCGGAGCGCCGTGCGGGGAGACGGGCGACGGGAGCCGGCGTGTGGATGTGTGTTGGTTCCGTGTATCTGACCAGCTAGTGGGTCAGAGCTGCGTGCCGATGAGCGTCTCCGTAGGCGGCGGCAGGCAGCCCTGACGGGCGCGGGGTCCGGGGCTCGCCGGGCGGCTGCACGCCCATCGGAACGGGCACCTCCATACCAAGGAGCAGCTTCTTCCTTTGGGCCATAAGATCACTAAACAACAATACATTTGTGCGCAATATTAGTCTTTAGTAATCACAAAAGCAGCAATAATAATCGTTTTTATTTATCGTATTCATGCTTACTACCTGCCTCCTACTGCTGGCTGTTTTTACTCATGCATATACATACAAGTACTTATTAGTATGACTGTTTTCTATATTTTTTTGAATAGTTTCTTTTCCTTTATTCTTTTACTGCACTGAAGAGGAGCAGCACTCCTGTGTTTCATTGTGTCAAAACACAATGCTATATGGCTGCATAAGAAATGTTGTACAAGTGGATCCCTTAAATCTTGGTGTGGGTTTTATTCCTGCACTTGTGGGGTTTGTTTATTCTCCTCATCAGTTAAGTTTGATAGTTTTAAACGTTTTGAGGGAGGGTAGCACTGTTCCCGCAGCAACACTCAGCGTTGTGGGTTCAAATCCCACACCAGGGTGTGTGTTTGGAATTTGCATAATAATAATTAGCATAGAGCCCAGCTCGCCTTCTTGAGTCCAAATCGTACCTTGCTGGAGTGCAGCTCCGCCTCCTAAAACATTTACTAAAAGGTTAAATATTCAAAGTGAAAAGTTTAATTAAAGGCCTGGTTTAATACAAGGTTTTGTGATTAAAAACCATGTTTTTTTTTCCATCAGCTTTAATGTTAAATTTTAGAATGACATTATTCTTAACCAGGTTCTGTATAACTAATATCAAAATGTACTCACTGATGGAGGCTTTTAAGCACTTACGCAAGTCACTCTGCCTAAGGGCGTCTGCCAAATGCTGTAAATGTTTCATTAGTCGCTCCGATTTCTCAAATGAATGAGAGATTCCTACATGGTGTCTTGATTTCTGTATTCTTATTGGGACATTACACATGAATAAGCAGCCGTATTACTTCTAGTGGTATTATAAGACATTTCAATGCATTTTCAAGTAATATTTACATGTTATGTTTTAAGAAATGAAATGCTGTTGAACTACATGAAATGTTCAATATCCATATTAAATGAAAATAACTCTTTGATCACATTGTTTAGTTTCTTGTATCACATGCTGATAAATGAACATACAGCATCTTTAGGATTGTGATCATAAATACATATGATACCTGTCCCTGAGAGGGCTCCACCTCCTCTCCAATTCTGATTTAACCATTGTCTTGTGCCTTATGCTATGCCGCCTGCCATAGGCTACACACCTGCCTTTCACAACCCTGTACTGGATAAATGCTTGGAAGACAGATCGATGGAAGTTTTGAACAATTACTAAACACTTCTGGCATTTTTATGATGGACTGCCTTTAGGAGGGTGTTTTGGTTAAAGTCTCAGAAAAGCTATCAGTCTGACTTTTAGCCATTTGCTCGAAACTTTGCAACAATGATATTGCTAATGACATTATATCCTGTATGTTTGTCCCTGAAACAATTCATAACATTCTGCAGTCTTGTTTGCTTAGTTTTTAAGTACCTGTTACTTTCCTTTAATATTAGAAGCTAGATTTATATTTTAACATGGCTCAGTCAAACACCAGCTGTGTGTTAAGTGATGTAAGAGCCTTGCAGGTGCACTGTTGTCATTGTCCATGTTAATTGTCTCTGAACAGTGCCTGTGATTGATCTGACAGACAGAAGAGCAGAAGAGCCAATGCCTGGCATGGAACAGAGGTGTCTGCAGCCACAGGAAAGGAGAAGGTTAAAAAAAAGCAAAGGCAAGCAGCTTCCTGTGAAGGAAGGCCGCATTATGGATGGGAAGACGGATGCAAAGCAGCGGAAGAGCAGGCTGGTGTGCCGCGAGTGTGGGAAGCGCTTTACTCGGCGGGAGACTTACAACCTTCACCGGCACTTTCACGCACACCAGGATGACTTGGCTTCCTTGACCTGCAAAGACTGTGGTGTCACCTTCCAACACCGTAGCAGCCTAATTAAACACCGCAGCGAGCATAAGGAAAAGGGTGCAGCGCTGGGGCTGGAGAGGAGACCCTGCAGCAGGGAAGGGAGGTGTTTGCAGTGTGAGCACTGTGCCGAAACATTCCTCACGCTAGGGAAGCTGAGGTGCCATCGCTGCCATCAGGCCCCCGAGAAGCCATTCCGCTGTCCTCTGTGCCGTCGGGATTTCCAGTATAAGGTGTCTATCAATGCCCACATGCAGACTCACTCTCTGGAAAATCCCTTCCGTTGCCTTGAGTGCAACAAGGGCTTCCCATGTGGCTTTATGCTCCGCATCCACCAGCGCTCACATGCTGCCCTTAAGCCCTTTGAATGCCCTGAATGTGGTATGGTATTCCGACACCATTCTGTCATGGAGGACCACCGGCGCAGGCACAAAGTGGACCGTCCCCGACAGTGTCGCAGCTGTGGCAAGCGTTTCAAATGTGCTAGCCTGTTCCACCAGCACCAGTTCCTGCACACTGGAAAGAAACCATTTCGCTGTCCTATGTGCGGTAAGGCCTTTGCCTTCACCCAGAACTGGAGGGCACACTGGAGGCAGCACTGGAAACACACACATGATTGTCCTCGCTGTCCACTCACCTTCCCTGATTTGGCTGGCCTGCAGACACACATGATGAGCCATGACAGAGAGCAGAGGTCCAGGGTGGGACTCAGATCAAGTATCAACAGTACAAACAGCAGTGGTGCCTCGCAGCATTCCCACACCTGTCCCCTCTGTCCACTTACTTTTTCAGAATCAGCCAGCCTGAAAGCACATTTATTGACCCACGAGGCAGGGGAAGAATTCGGTGGGCGGAGCAGGGGTAGTGTTAACAACAACGAGCGCCAGGACCTTACCCACAGTTGCCCCCAGTGTCCTCTCACCTTTCCCAGTCTGTCAGGCTTACAGATGCACTTGGGGAGTCATGGGGCAGCGTCAAAACAGGGACTGGCTGTGTTGGAGAGGGTGAGCATAAACAATGGGGAGGACATGTCAGTGCTGGGCTGGCCAGAGCTGTTGAATCGAAAGATGCTGAAGTGCACTGAATGCGGCAAGACTTTCCGCCATAGATCAGTGCTGGAACTCCACATGCGCATCCACTCCAAGGATAAACCCTTCCAGTGCAGGGTGTGTGGCAAGGGTTTTAAATTCAGCAGCTACCTGCAGCAGCATCTAATAATCCACACTGGCCAGAAGCCCTTTAAATGCCCTGATTGTGGCAAGGACTTTGCCTTCCTCCAGAACATGAAGACTCATCAGAGGCTGCATCAGCAGAAGCCGTACCGCTGCACTCAGTGCCGCAAGGGCTACAGCGAAGAGGCCGAGCTGCAGCGACACATGCTGTCCCACACTGGGGACAAACCCCATAAGTGCCAACTCTGTGACAAGAGCTTTGGGTTGGCGTATTTGCTGCGGGATCACTTGAACACACACACCGGGGAAAGGCCCCATCGCTGTACAGAATGCCATAAGTCTTTTCCTTGGTTAAGCAGCTTACTGGTGCACCAAAAGATCCATGCTCGTAAACGTCAAGGACTCAGCCCGCCTCTCTCTCTGTCCTTGGCACCCCAGAGAGGAAGAGGGAGGGGCAGAGGGACTAGGGGAAGAAGGGGAAGCAGGTGGGCTTCAGGCTGGCCCAGGTGGGCAGGAGGGGAGGGCACAGAAATGCTTAATCACCCAGCAACATATCCAGGTCAGCTACCTGTAGGACAGGAATGGCTAGAAAAAACATCCCATGATCCGTCACCAACATTTTTTGAACCCCAGTGGCGGCGGCAGTGGCAGTCAGAAGTAGGAGGGAGGCCAGTTGTCACCCAACAGCCACCATCAGGCTGGATCAGTTCACCTCCGTCAAGCCAAGGTGATCAAGTTGCAGTTCAGTACAGTGAGACCCATTCCCATCAGCCAGATGGAGCTTCTGTATGGGGAACCCAGGCACCTCCAGTTCCATCACAGAAGCCAGTTCCCCTGGACCAACCTGGGGAAGAACTGAAACAACAGAAAGAGTTGCAGCAGCAGCAGCAACAGGCTTTGAGTTGGACAAGTCAACCACCATCTACCCCAAGCCAAACCACAGTCCAGTATGAGGAAGCCCATCCTGGATGCAGTGAAGGGACTGCCATGTGGGCATTCAGCACGCCTCCAACAGTACCAGAGAATTCATCAGATAAACCCAGGCAAAGCCAAAGCCAGCAACAACAGCTTGTGGGCTGGTCAGTTACGTCCACTCCAACACCTGTGAGCCAACCTGCAGCTCAGCATGGGGACTCTCATAAGGGTAGAGACACTTCCACCTGGAGCTTACAGGCAAAGTCTGCTCAGCTCCGAACTCTTAGCTTGTCAGACAGCTCGGAGGTTGGCCAAAAGCAGCAGCAGCCTTTCGGTTGGGTTGGTACTCCAATATCAGCATCAGGAAGCAAAACTGCAGTATGCTATCAGGAATGTCAGCCTCTTTGTGGGAATGGGGTTGCAACCTGGGGGCTCCAAACATCACCAGTTGTGTCCTGTGTGCAAAGCCCACCAGACAAATCCGCAAACAAAGATCAGCAGCATCGAGTCACAAAAGGCTACCAAGTTACTCCAAAGCCAGCCCCCCCCTTCCCCGCACCCTCTGCTCAGATCGCCTTCCCTCCCCGGTTTTGTTTTACTGATGCATCCAGCTCGAGCATGCAACCTCAAAATAGCTACCTCACTCAGAAGACTGTAGTCTCTGAGGAGCATGCAGGTCCCCGGACTTTACCTGCGGTGCAGCGATCTGAACTCCGTGATCCTCATGGTGCCCATCCCCCCACCTCTTTGCCATTTTCCCCAAACCGCCTTCTCCAGTGCATGATCTGTGGACGCACTTTACCACGGGAATTAGACTTGCACATCCACTATATGCAACACGCACAGGGACAGATTTGACCCCACATATGAAGAAGACCCAAATTCTACTGAGTGATAAACAAACTGGGTTGTCACATAGCTTGCATTTCACCTGCCAATAATCTGTTCAAGGCATTTTCTTTTTTTTTAAATAACCTAAAAAGTAATCTACAGATATTTAAAGCACTGCAAATATATCAGTGATGTCCAGTGTACATTTAACTGTTTTTATTGCTGAATAGTAACTGAGTCTTAATCTGACACAGATTATTAAATGACCACCTGGAATCATGACAACTGGGACAGAAGCTATCTGATGAACTAAACAGTTTCAGAATCTCATACGGTACATGCTGAGTTTTTGGCACACGTAGCTTTTTAATATGGTGGTATATGAATATGTTTCAGTTATCGACATACGAGTAGAAATTATGATCCATTTGTATAATTCAATGTCGATTTATGATAAATGCTTAACATATTACTATTTGTTTTATGTTCTCAAGTTTGACTCGAAGTCCTTTCTGTCAGTGTGTCAGTCGTGATTTATAAAGCAGTATTTCTCAAACCAGTCCTCAGGGACCCCCAGACGGTCCATGTTTTTACGCGCTCCCAATTCCCTGGGATCTGGGGGTCCCCCATGGCTGCTTTGGGACACACTGTAAAGTGTGTGATTTCACAGGAATTGATGTCTCCCTTAATCCCATGTTTGAATGTCTTGACATAATGTCTCAAATGTCTCTTTAACATAGTTGTTTTTGGTCTAATGATCTATTTAAAATCCTCTACTTTTATGTCAGCTGTTGTATTATTTTTTTGTCAAACGTTGAATGTATAACATTTGCTGGTAAACTTGTTTTGTCTAAATTTGTGGCAAAATGGTTGCAGGGAGAAAATTACGGCCTTTTACAATTAGACCCTCCCCACTGCCACTCCGTCATGGAGTGCACTCTGTAGTTGCACTCACAGCTGAAAGAAGTTCCCTTCCTTATGGTGTAGGATATGAATACAGCGGCAAGCTATAGGACAAACTTCCCTTTCTCCAGCGGAAATGGGACCTGTTGGAACTGTTGTTACCATGGTTTCTTATCAACATATTTCGGAAGTGGCAACAGTTGCCAAGATCCATGAGCTACTACAAGATGAGCCATCATGCAGGAGGTGCAGACCTTAGATTATGTATGTGGTCATTTTAATTGGTCATTTTTCTTTCTGATGTTTGAGCCGTTTGGTTTTTCCCACAATCCCTGTAAATATAACATTACAATCAAGTGAACACGACTATTGATTTCCAAACTAGAGAAAGATATATTTGATCTTAAATACAATGTAAACTGTAAATCCTTAATATCTGACTAACAATATTAAATGTTTAATCTTAGATTGAGCTGTTTAGGAGGAACTTACATTTGTACAGAACGTCTTCCATGATGAACACAAAACACGTTACACGTCGGTAAGTCAGCATCGATGCCGACTCAGTGTTGGAGGGCCCTATAGCCCTCTTTCACTCTGCCCTAATTGGTTTGGAATGCCGCTTGATGTGATGGACCCTCCCCATGAACGCACAAATGGAGTGGAAGTGGGTAGGAAGAGGCTGGAGAAGCTAGTTTGGTAAAGGCCATTAGTTAGTTATCAGGAGGCTTCGAATCGCAGACATTCAGTTTCGTTGGTTTTATTTGTTCAATGAAGTAATGTCAAAGTAGCCTGAGTTTTTCTGTTTTGTAGCCATTTCCTTCGTGTTCATAAGGTTTTGTTTTCTTCCCAAATTCTAGGTTCAGTTAACGTACGATGTAAACACTTTCAGTTGTTTGGCTTCAGTTAAAGTATGTTTGGCAAATATTCAGTCTATCATTGATATTATTAAATAGTAAGGAATTACTGTAATTTACACAGATCTCGGTGCCTTCTATGCTACATATTACAGAAAGTACTTCTGTGAGACATATGGTATATTATTAGTTAACAATTCAGTTCTGGGAATTAGCACCTTCCACTACAACATTACATGCAACTGGGCCTGACTGGTTGAGGTTAGGACTGGTTCCAGCTATTGGCAGAACAGGCAGTTGCTTAGGGCCCCTGAATTACCTGCACTTAGTAAGAAGTGAAATAATCATCAGTTTTTTAGTTGGGCTTCCCACAAATAAAGCTTTGCCTAGAGCCCAGCTATCAAATCAAGCATTGCTGAGTTGATTAATTTGGGCTGCCAACTTTACTCCCTGATGAGCACTTATAAAATGTCAATTTAAAAATTCTCTTTACTGTCATTTGTCTTTTTTACACTTTTTAAAGATGTGTATGTGTATCGGCTGACTATTTTTGAAGGACAGCAGTTGCCAGATGGCTTTTTTTTTCCTATTCTTACATTTAGATTTAAATTGTATATCAAAATGTACCTCTAATACGAAATATTTTGTGTGATGTATAATGTAAACCCCTTTTTTGTTGTTGAACATCAGTTCCCTCAAGAGAAAATGTGGAATTTATAATTTTCTTTCCAAGATAACAACAAAAAGCTAAATTTAAAACAACATATTTAAAGTATGCATTGCAAAGATCTACAGAAATCTGCCATTACACACATTTTAACTTGAAATATGACATGGGCAGTTTTGTGGTTTTAATTAATTTGGTCATAATCCTAGAAAGTCCTTCACATCTTATGAATGTGTTGCAATGAAATGTAATTTAAATGTTCTTAAATAGAAATGTGTTTCTTTGAAAACGTTTTATAGTCATTTATATCGTTTTCTAGCATCATGAGATGCACAGCTAGTCTGAACAGTTCAGTTAATAGTTCTGTGAGTATTTTGCTACTGTTTAGGTTTTGGGTGATGTATCTTTCTTTTAGTCATTCTGAAGTGGCTGGATAGTTCAGTAGGCAAAGTGTGGGGGGCTAGGAACAGGCTGCGTTTTCCCTGTATGTAAGGGTTACCTCCTACGATTTAAAGTGAACTGGAAGGGTGCCTTTCCTTACTTTATGCTTTGTATGTGTGAGGGCCCTACAATGGAATAACTCTTTTAAGTGTCCATTCATTCCATTCAGTGTTCTGTTGGTTTCTTACCCTTCATCCTATGGGTGACAGTATAAAAAAATAAACTCACAGATCATCCAAGTATTCTGCTGTTTTTTGCAATGGTAAATGTGACTTAAAGGACATTTGCTGTAAGATCATATTTAGCGAGATCTCCATGTGTGCACACGCTGATTTTTACTGACACATATACATGTTTTGCAGTCATGCACATCTGAATCGGCTGTGGTGCATCATTAATGTCGCTTTTCCGGTGATTCTTCATCTTCCTAAGGCACTACCAGCTCCACATAATACAGCTGCCTGCAGTCTCTGGCAGAATTTGTGATCATTCACCTACAAACTCCCGCTCTGGTAAGACACCTACCTGATGCTTTTCGTCCAGCAAAACTGTGGAAGTAGAATTGCTGTCCAGTGGCTTCTTCATCACACTACCAGGATAAACTCCATTGGCAAAATTGACTATATGTAACCATAGCAGCTTTCATTAAACTTTTTCTTAGTCACGTGGCTGCTTTTTAAACTATAGACCTGTTTGTTTGGTCAGTTTGACCAATACAAAACACTTGTGCTGCAAAATCTTTAATGCAGCTTAAAAGCCTTTTTATGAGTCTCCCTTATATTACGCGTAATTTTTGATTATAAAAATGTAACTCCTTGCTGGAACAAATGTAAAATGCAACAGTCCCTCCTACTACAATAACGGGCAAGCGCACATATTTTATTAAATATTAAATTATTTAAAATATTTAATGTCAACATTTAATATAATGTATAATTTTGTTTACTTATTAATTAAAAGCGTTGATAACAAAGCCGTGTTAGCAGCGATGGATCAACAGTGTAACTGAGACCTATGATTAGCCTCCGTTTGCGTTTTTACGTTTTTTAAATACTTTTTTAGTAAATGTATACTTGTTCTCGTCTAAGAATGTGCAATACATGACTAAAAGAAAAGCCCATTGTATTCTAATTGAACTGCGCCTGTGACCGTTTTAATGTGAAATGGTTGGATAATATAAAAGCAATTATAGACGCGCAAATATGAATGCAGCATAACACAACCAAGCAGCTAGGTTTCAACTTCGCAATGTATCTATCTTAATATTAACATGATAAATGTGTAGCAGTACTTCTCCAAAGGTAACTGAAGACATCAGCAATAACAGGCGCCATTTTGAGTAAAATCAGTGACCGTTCTCAGTAAAAAATCTGTCTTGAGAATAAATCGCCCATATTATCAATTGGAAATTGAATGCATATGTACTAAAGTTAATAGCGAAAACTACAGTAAGTAAGAAAATTAATAGTGTAAGCAGTTGCTGGGGGACTGAAATCTACAATCTATAATCCATAATAGCGATATCTATAATCCATATCTATATAACTGTAATATATAATAATATAAATATATAAAATTCTTTCCGCGTTTGAAACGGAAATTACGTATGTCCACAGAACATATTATACGCTACGTGCGCATGACCGGAAACAGCGTAACTATCGCTGTGTAACTGTCTCGTCCTGGTAATAAAGGAATGTGGTTCGTATAGACTTTATATTTCACATAATATTACTAACATACCATTTACGTTAGTACGGCCAATTCCCCATTTTTCTTTTTTAAATTTCAGATACCCACAATGCCACCGAAAAAACAACTTGTTGGGGAACTTGGGGAACCGTCAACATCGACGAAAAGAGTCAGGTTACACAGAGAAAGGGAGACAGAGGCAGATCGGGAGCGAAGGCTCGCTGATCAGCGTGTCCGGCAGTCACAGCTGAGGGCCTCGCAAACACCCGAACAACGTGCCGAACAGAACCGAATCCGACGGATGCAATATTCACAGTTACACAGGCGGCAGGGATTCAATTATAACACTGAAAAAGATTATTGCCTACATCCAAAAGTTACAATAGGAGAAATGGACACCGTGTGTGAGTACCAATGCGCTTCTTACATATTACTTCATATTCTTATATGATAATGATGTTAATAATGTTGTTCATATTGATTTCTATGTCATTGTAAATGCTCTTTATTTGTTGAAAAATAAAATTGGTAATTAACAAACTTATTTTATAAATACTGCATTTTATTTTCCCCCCTTGCACTCAGTGAGCGAAGCCACTGGGTAATCAGCTAGTAATCTATTAAATCCGCGGTGTTCCATATACTCTACTCCTTTTCATTTGGCTGGAGTGGTTTGAAGCGACTGAGATTTTAAGCAATAAATATGCGGGGGACTAAGGAATAAATATAAAGATTGTTACAAAAAAAGGTTTGTGCAGACTAATGTCATTTGTGTGGCGTCATTAAAGTTATTTATCGCTAAATTTAAGCTTATATGGTACTGGCTACCTCCCTTTACAAATATAATTGCAAATGCATTGATAATTTCTCCTAAATATACATTCATGGGTTTCTGAATCTCGGTATTTTTTACAAATGTAATACTACTTGGGATACAAGACGGTACCGCAGCTTAATCTAAATATTCATTGTGTAGTATTATGGTAAATGATACAAAGAAATGTCTGAGGTTTTCAACTCAGGACTTAAATATTTTTAATTTCAAGACCAAATGTGCCAAAACTCAGTAAAATCTAATGCCAAGTTGGGGTTATGTTTAATTAGAATTAATGAAAAAATTCTTATTAAACAAAATATCTAAATATTCGTGTTTTTTACTATAATACGATTTTACCATTTCACCAAGATGAACATGTTAAGACATTATATTACCTCATTAAATTTATGCTTAATTAATTTCAAAAAAGGGGATAGAAGTAATCCAGCAAACTATAGGCCAATCAGTTTAACTAGCATTACTGGAAAAATAATGGA
>JAAGVU020000129.1:2822545-2838021 GCA_011763525.2 Mormyrus iriodes
CCGACACTTCTCCTTTCCCCCTCTCCGCAGGTACCCCCATTCCGGCTATCTGAACCCCCCCAGAGATCGGCTGAAAAACTGCGCGGAGGACTGCCCTATAATATACACCTGGGGAGCCCTAGTCCTCCAGCCGCTATACCATTATTATTAGTGCAAATGTGATTACCTCACAATAATGTTCAGCTTTTCACTTTGCTATATTTCGGAATGATGGTTTTCAGAAGCATCCCTTTATTCCATAATTCAGGTACGCTCTGTCAATCACTACATGGGAGGTGGGACCGAATTTGCGATTGGCTGATCCTGCGCGACCCTTTATTCGGCCCAGCAGATACAGGAAATTGTTTGAAATGTACCGTGAAGCTATGGAGGATATAAGGATGACTGGCAGTTAGATGCGCAGATTATCTGAGCAAGCACAAATTTAATTGTAGATGTGATTTAAGACAAGAGGACCTCTTAATGGAGATTGAGGATGTAAATGAAGCGCGTGTTATTATGAGTGCATTTAATGACAGAAATCGGCGCAGGCCGCCCACTCTGCACCATCCCGCTGCCTCCCAGGCGGCTGGGCGCAAACATCCAGGGAACGTCTGACCCAATATCAAGCTCGGTCCCGCCCCCTAATAGCAATTGACGGAGCCATGTTGACCTTCGTTATGCAAAGTTGCTTTATGACATAAAAAGCTGATTCGGAAATACCTTAATGTGAAAACCTATACTACTTATGATCACATTTGAATTCTGATAATATTCACTAATAATGTTGGTCTAATGAAAATCACAACTTTATTACAAAGTACAATTGAATGATCATATGTAGACGAAACGTTACTATGAAATACAATATCTTTCATTCAAATAACTAAAAATAAAAGGATACATTAAATTAATTGTTGGAATATTTATTCATTTACTTATTAAAATATTCAAATCAATTATATTTGTATAGCACATTTTCACAACATTACAGTGTCTCGAAGTGCTTTACATTGTCCCTGCCCAGAGGTGACAGTGGCAAGGAAAAACTCCCTAGAAGGAAGAAGCTTTGGGAGGAACCAGAGTCAAAGGGGGAGCCCAACCTCCAGGGGCCGGCGGAGGAAGCCCTGACCCTAACCGGACCCAAAGAGGGAGCCCATCCTCCAGGGGCATGCAGAGATAGTCATATGAACAAGATGGCAAAATCCTTATTTACACAGCCCGAATGTTAATGTTCGAGTCTAAATGCGGAGGGCAGGCAGACGCTGGTGCTGCTTCTGGATGAACAGTGGTACAGCAGCAGGACAGGCAGGCGAGACGTATCTGAGTTATTCGGAGTATTATAGCGTTCCCTACCTACAACTCCCACCGTGCACGGCGGTGTAACGCATCAGCGGATGGACAGCGAGCAGGCAGGACGTCATCGGCGCCGGCCCGGGCTGCGGACTTCCTTTGTGCACCAGTCCGCCGAGGAGACGATTCGGCGGAACAAACCGAATCCAGCAGGTAAACACGCAGCGTACATCATGCAAACTGAAAAAATACGGCTATGCCTGTCGTACACAGTAAAGTGCTGGTTCTGATGTAACTGAAGCAATGCTAAAATGACAGTAAATGAGAAGTGCAGCGGAAATACGGCCAACTGTAACTGAACGCATCAGTTACACAAATGTGTTTATGCCGAATCTTGGCATTGTGCAAATTTATCTGTGCAAGCGCAGATGGGTTTTAGGCCGGGTGCATAGCTAGGTGGGATACAATCACTGCTTTTATTCAAAAAGTCGGAATTTTTCCAGCGTTTACTGCATATCAGAATGAAAACACAATGAAATAATATCATTTTCATTGTTACACTTGGTTTGGGTATTGGACGATCTTGTTTCTTGTATCAAATAGCGCTTGAGGATTATAGTTTTTAGTGTGTTTTGTCGACTAGACAAAATGTTTGATCGGCCGATTGCTCCGTATGTCTGAGTGATTGACCCATTAAAATAAAATTGCAACTAAACGAAAAGCCCGTATTATTGTGGATGTATACGAAAATGTAATTGATACCTACCTATGGTGGCTGAAAATATCGATACTACGGCGTCCTAGATCGTATAATAACTTCTGGTTACTGGCAAATCCCAGCGACGAATAAGAGTGCTGAATCGACTGTATCAGACATATAAGGGTTTCAGGGTATTCTTTAAAGTGATGTGTACATGCTAGTTGCATTCTCTGCGTGCAACCCCGTACGGGTCATTAAACTACGTTTATCGTACGATTTCAAGCAGTAGACATTTTGATATTACCCCACAATATTTATTATAATTTTCAAAATATAATTCTGTGACAGATGGGTTAAGTTTAAAAGTAGTATTTTTGTTTATATGTGTATTTTTTGTATTGTGCATGAATATAAAGTTTTGTCCAGGCATGGAAGTCAGAGTTTGATCCAGGGTCCTGATGAATGAAGCACTTGGAGATGGATTCAGTTGCTAGGCCAATCAGTGAGCGAATGCCAGCAGAAGGAGGTGTGGCCATTGAAAGAAATGAACATATTAAGGATCTGAAAGAGGCAGCACACAACGCCATGGACAGAGGTATGCAGAGACAGGCAGTGTCGGGACATATTGTCCCCCTTGCCAGAAAGGACATTCCGCAAAAGAAAGACCGCATGGACCCACTGAAGATAGACATGTCCAAGACGATGGTTGCACCACCTACTTGTAAGTACCACTTGTGTGGTTACTTATTTGGACTGTAATCTGATTTTGAATAGTTATTAACTGATATTTAGTACAGTTACTGCAACTAAAAGCACAATAGACCATACATTTTTCGCTATAGTTAAAGCATGTCACCTGGTAATGTGGTGTCCTTAGAGTCCTGCTATCCCTGGCTGATTCTTTGACTCCTCCCTCCCCGTCTGCCGTCATGTTTCCTTTGTCCACAGCAGCACAGCTGTCGTTACAGTGCCTGGAGTGCCACATTATTTTCAGTGACATGAAGAGCAAAGAGCGCCACCTGAAACACAGCCACCCAGCAGAGTATGAGCAATGCATGCTGGGGGATGCCCTCTTCGCCTGCTATGTCTGCGATCGCCACTTCACATGCTCCAGTGAGCTCATGGCCCACCAGCGTACCCACACGGAGAAGCGACCCTTCAAGTGTCCCATTTGTGGCGATTCCTTTGGGAGGTCCTCGGAGCTCACCCTTCACAAGAAGATCCACTTTGGCACACATGGGTATACCTGTTCGGAATGTGGCAAGCCCTGCAAGACCCTGACCCTGCTGAAGTATCACCAGCGCACGCACACTGGAGAGAGGCCCTATGTGTGCAAGGATTGTGGCAAAAGGTTCAGCATGTCTAAAACTCTTCAAAAGCACCGTGTCATACACTCACAGGGCGAGGCGGAAGGAGCTAATAATGGGACCATTCTGTCGAACCCTGCCACTTCTAAAGAATGCATAAGGAGGATTTCTGTTCCAGCAGCCATTGCACAGAGTGAGTTTACCTGTGTTTTGTGTGACTTTATGTATAGTTTAACAGTTGTATTTTTTCTATTTATTGAAGTTTACTACATCATGACATGGAAATGTTATTTGGAATGCAGCAGAGGGGGAATTGTGTCTGTGTGTGATGCTTAATAGTGAATCTCATTGTTATCATCTTTTACAATTTTAGACAAACCCTTTTCATGCTCATTGTGTAATGCGACCTTCAAGAGTGCCAAAACTCGCCTGCAACATATGAAACACAAACATCCACAGAGTGGAGAGAGAATGCTTAATAATATCATAGCTGATGGGGAACCACTAAAAGAAGGTTCCCTAACAGAATCTCCAATAAGGACATGTGAAACAACAGAGGCTCTAGAAAACATAGTCACGTTTGAACAAGGCCAGACATTACAGGTGATGGAAACACTTGGACAAGAACAAATGCAACAGCTAGCTGCATTTATAGAGACATTGGGACATGATGAGTCTGTGAGACAAGTTCAGATAGTGGTGCCAGAACAGTTACAAAGAGAACCTGAACAGTCACAAGAACAGAATTGTACCATGGGACTGGAACTGTCACAGCAGCAGATGGTGACAGTGGATCAGCAATTGGAACATTTGAAAGAAACTGAATTGGAGCCGTTGCAAAGATCAGCAAAGACAACTGGACTAGAGCAAGCAGAACTGCAATTGGAGACATTGGAAATTCAGTTGACACAGAGCCATATGGAGACCATGATACAGGCACCAGTAGAAGGACACAAAGAAGGGCTTCAGCTGGAGCAAGTAAAACTCATGGAAGCCAAAGAGGCAGATGTACAAGCCGATCAAATGGAAGCGACACAAAGACAGGAGCAAAATGAAAGACTGGAACAGGAAGAAATGGGGGAACTGGAACAGAGACAAACTGTTCAGTTTGATGAGCCTCACGGGGAGATGGACTTGGAGATTGTGGATCCCGAACAAGGACAGGCACTTGAACAAGCTGGGATGCAGCAAAAAAATAGCGATCAACAGGCAGAGGCGCAGAAACATACGGAAGATGAACTACCGTCTCAGTTTAGCGATGAGGTACAGAAATTATCAGAAAAGACTCCATTTAATCAAGAAGAAATAGGACCGCAAAACCAGAAGACTGACTGTTTGTCTGATGTGATAAAAGAAGCAGAGCAGAACAAGTGTGACAATTCAGAAGAGTTCCCAGGTATGCTGCTGTGCGATGAGAATATACATTCATTACCTTTTTCCACAGTGAACCACGATGTGCCCGTAGAGAAGCAGGTGGAGTCTGCGAATGAAGAGCAGGAGAAACAGCTGAATAACACGTTGCTCATTAATCATTCCCAGTCTTTACAAGCAGAGAAAACAGTACCCAAACATACAGTGCAAGAGAAAGAACTGACCCAACAGGTGGAAAAACAACCAAAAGAAAAATGTATAAAGCGGGCCAAGAAGGGGCACCTCGTCGTGAGGTTTGTGGTTCCAGAGAGGGGAAGAAAGTCAAAACCGAAGCCTCCGGAGTTGACTAAAGGGCAACAGAAAGATTCACGACAACATCACAAATGTGACAAAGAGGAGGTGGCTGTTAAAAAAATACAGCTAAAAGGAAAAGCTGGTAAAGAAAAAATGATAGATAAGCGGGGAAGTGGTAAGAAGCATTCTCAGACTTTACTGCAGGAGACTGATCTGCAGATGCGGAATGGAGTGGCAAAGACGACAGCGCAGGTGCCAAGAGTGCAATCAAGGAGAATGCTCAGACAAAATCAGAAAGCTGTAGGTGAAAAAGAGCTGAGACAAATTCAGAAAGATGTGGGTGAAAAAGGGACTAAGCGAAAGAGAAGACAAGAACAGTTTGATGAAAGACATAAGAAAGGAAGGGAAGAAATTTCACACATGCAACTAAAATACCAGAAAGAAATGGTTGCTGGAAAAAAGCGGAAGGTCCCACAGAAAAAGAAGGAACAGAAGGGGAAAAGTGGTAGTTCAGAAGATCAAGAACAATTAAAGAAATCTCTTCTTCTCCTAAAGGGGCATAAGCAACCCCAGCTGAAGGTCCACAAATTAGATCCCCAAAAGAGTCCTACAGGACCAGTGAAACCATATCAGCCTCAAACTACTAGCACCCAGGAAAATCATCTAAAACGAAGAAGTACAAAGACTGGGCCACAAAAAAGAACAAAAAAGATAATGCCCAGAGGAAAGCCACAAAGGCGATCCACAAAGCCAAAGCAGAACCAGCAAGAAAACGTGCTGCTAACACACCTTCCCAACCAATCATCATCCTCCTCCTCACTGAAAAAATCCAGGGCCCCTCGAAAGCGTAAGGCATCTGCATCGGGGATACCTGAAGAAGCATTTAGAGCTCAACCTCGACTGGCACTCAGGTGTGAGTATTGTGGGGAGACATTCTCTGAGGTGGTAGCTTTAGAGGAACATATGGCCGCTTTATGTTCTTTGGTGACTGGACCTTGTCAAGGTAATTCGACCATCAGCAGTTGTACTGACGTTCCAAACGGTGGAGAGGAAAAGTCAGTTACTTTGATTTCAGAGAAGATTATTAGACAGACATCTGATGCAGAACAGGATGTGGCCACCATGAATGGGAATGGACTGGGAATGAAAACACTGTCTAATCAAAGAGGGGATGGGGTGAAGCTGGTGGGTATAGCTGCTTCAGGTGCAGATCTTTGTCTTACCTTAGATCTGGTTGAGAATCCCAAGTCAGACAAAGACGTGCTTGGCGTACACAGTGACAATTACCGAATACGGGCTGCAACAGATTGGGATATGGAAGTTGAAATGGGGGAAATTGGAATAGGAGAGAGGGTCTCCTTCCCAGCACTGAACCCATCTCCTTCTTTGCCTCATGCCCCCACTTGCCTCGAAGGTGATGTTCAAAGAGGAGGAGAAGAAAATGGACAACGGAATATAGATGGCAATGTCATTGCTGAGGCAGAAGTTTACTCAAGTTTAGGTGCAAGTGAGAATGGATATTCACAGGAATTAATGCAGCAGGGACAGGAGACTGTTAAAAACCAGAATTACATAAAGGACTCTGTGGATGAGTCACGACAAGGAAGAGAACTAAACAGAATACAGGAAACGGAGAGTCAACTGCAACCAGGTGATGTTCGGCTACCTATTCCTCATTCACATATCGTTCCTTCACGTCTATCGAATGCCAGCCAAGTCAAATTCCAGGAAACTCATGATCAGCATACAGTAAGCACAGACAAAGCACAAACGGAAGGTGAGGAACTGAAGCCTGAATTCCAGAAGAGCAACAAAGAGGCTTCAGATTGCATACACCTTGTATGCAACTCTGGTACGGCGTGCCAGAGGGTTGAGGAAATAAAAGAGGAATTGCTTCTGGAAGTGGATATGGTCACTGTTGGAGATGAAAGTACGGAAAATCACCTTGATACACGGGAGGAGAGTAGTCTGGCATTAGCGAGCAGTTTTCAAACCACCCAAGTTTCTACAGAATCAACTAGCCCAAGTCAAGCAACTGATGGCTCCAGACTTCCTGAACATGCCACAAACTTCATTGCCGCAGCCATAACCGCAAATACAAGCAGAGTTTCTTCTGCCCCAGACTACTCAGCAGTCAAGCAAGAGGAGGAAGAAATAGAAGTGCAAAAGAAGGAGAATAGTGGGAAAAGAATTCCTCGAGGAAGGCAAAAAGGGACCGTTGGTACCCTGAAAGGAGGCCGGTGGAGTAAGGTACAAGATGATGGCACAAAGGAAACTGCAATAGAGGTGGGAAAGGATGGATGCCAGGTTATTCTTGAGGTGCATTCCATCACTGATGGTTGTCATATTAAGGAAGAGGAGCAAGTGGAGTTTTTAAACCCATCCCATAAATTATGTGCTGAACAGAAGGCAATGGGACTGGTGCGTGATGGTGTGGGGTGTTCAAGCACATCAGACTCTCATCTCCCAGCCTCCCTGGAGGAATCTTCTGAAGAACAGTTAGTTTTTGAGCTGGATTCTGTTACCACCAGTGTAGAAGTTTTGAAGGCAGAGGGCTGTTTGGAAGGAGAACCAGAAAAGGGGCCTCGCAGTTGTCAGTCTCCATGTGTGTTGCTTGAGCGGTTTTTCAGAGGAAGAGAGAGGGATGGGGCAGATTTGGAGCAATGCCAAGTCGAAATCAGAAACCCCAAAAGAATGGTAAGTCCTCTTTTCCCCGAATTGTATCGGCACGAGTTGGAGAAATCAAGGCATGTTTTTTTTAAATGAGGTTTTATGTAGTTTAGTAAGTTTGCAGTGTTAGCTTGTTTTTTGAGATTACAGCAATGATACCTGTTTTCCAAACAGATGGGTAGCACTGTGGGATTTGAGGTGGAAGGCAATCAGGACATTGATGCCAGCGGGATAATACTGATGGAGTCTCTGAGAGGTCAGGTGATTAAGGTAGAGGAGTACTCCACAGAGTCCTGCACGACTGCCTCTGTTAGGAGGAAAAAGCCAGTGGTGGATCAGCTGAACCCATGTGAGAAGCAAAGGGGGGTCCATATGTTTGTAGTTAAGGAGGAAGACGCTCTTGTTATGAATGAACATCAGGGTTTCCCTCAACATGGGCACGCAGAGATGATGATGGGGGATGTACAGCAAGCTGGCAGAGGATGTCTTGGTAGGTATATCTTTTTGGTCCCTATGTTTGCACTGATGGTTAAAATATCTTTGTCAGATTATCATGGCATTTATGCAACTGTAGCTTGGACTAGGGGCCATTTACAAGCAATTTGCATAAAATGAAATGTTTTCTCGCCAATTCAGGCACAGATACCACATCACAGGGTATCCGAGACCAGAGTGTGGACATAGAGCAGGAAGGAGTAAGCAGGGTATCCCCTTTGATCCTTAATGATGGCGATGGAGGCGAGCAATGCATATTCCTTCAAGTGAAAGAGGAGGAGAGAGAGGTGGAGTTGGCCCCCTCGCAGAGAGAACATGGAATATCAGTCTTGGTCGTGTCTGGGGCAACACCACTGGATGACCAGATGGAGACATGTGAGACTGAAGCAGATGATCAGCTTGTGACTGGGCTCCACTCAGGACCATTTTCAAGTAGTGGTGCTTTCTGTAAGTCTGGACTTTACCATATAATTATAAACGCATACATTTTAGCCTACTTGTCCAAAACGGAGTATACACAGAGCCTAGGTTCCGTCTTAGGAAGCAAACGGCACAAAGAAATACACTGAAACAAACTGTGGCCGGTTCTGGGACACGAGTTACACCTACATCACATGGCGAGCACGCGGAGAACTTGCAAATCGCACGCACAGATCTAGGGATATGAAGAATGCCACTGAGCCACTGTGTACCCCAGCTCAACCAGAATTTTCTTTGAGAGCATTTTCTTTTCTGTAGGGGTATCTGTGCCTCCGGGGTGTGTGACGGCGCAAGGTTTAGCAGGAACTGAGAACTCTGAGGTGGACAGTCGACAAATTAAGCAGACCAAAACACCACCAACTGTGTGTGTCTCCAGTGAACAAGGTGAGTACTGAGTTCTACACACCTCTCAACCTAATCTCACAGTATTGTATTGATTTCTACAGAAAAATAATTTCATTTAAACACAAAACCATGCCTTCCTTGGTAATGCATGACAGTTATATTAAATACAGTATAATATTGTTTTTTCAAAGTTAGGAATGCTAGCGCCATTGCAGGCAAAACTGACATTGACCGACACTCTCTCTGATTGGCACAGAGCTGAAGAACGCGCAGGAAATTACTGATTTCCTGCTGCAGAACTCAGATGCAGAAGATTCTGATGCCAGTAATACTGATTCTGAGCTAGAAGAGGAGGCTTTTGTGATGGCTTGTTACCATGAGAACCAAAAATGTGTACTGCACGCCGACAAAAGCCCCAGCAAATGGTGTGACCACAGGAGAGACAGGTATGTCGACCATGATACCGTGATTTTTTTGTATCACTGAATAGAGGTATCCGTTGAGATACAAGTCTTTGAGTATATGGCCAGAATTATTTAATATTGTTAACAGATTTTGACCAAATACGAGGCTTATTATTTTATACGACAGTTGTATTATCTGCATGTATCTATTGTTTACATTTTTTCCCCTTTGAAATGAATAGTGTCTCCAGCTTACAAGATTTCATCTTAGGAACTGCTATACAACTGTATACAGTAGTATCTGTATATAATGGAGGCTTTTCAATTGTAATATATAAAAAATAATCTATACCTAACAGTCCACTTCTCATTTTTTACACACAGTTTCTCAGCCCAAAGAGAAGATACTGAAGAATCAGTGAGAAATGGAGGAGAGGGGAGAGGGGAACAGACCCCCATCGATTATTTCAGACAGTATTTGGACTGGGATACATGGAAGGAAATAGTCACTTGCAACAGTGGTTGGCCGGATTTCCCCACCACAGTCACTGCCAAAGAGGTGGCTCAGTTTGTTGGAATCCACATTGCAATGGGAACCTTGAAGGTGAGAAATTTGCGGTATTGTTATTCATTATAAATCAATTTTTAAGTAAAAAACATTTTTCTGTTTTTGTTGCTGTTAGCTCTGATTCCTGTCAGCGTGTCTATCAAAACGTGACTATAATGTAATCTGTGCTTCTGTGGCAAATAATCCATCTTATGATCTCTCTCCAAACGTCTCCCCACCCATGTTTCTCTCTTATTTACTGACAAGTTCCCCGACATGCGGCTGTACTGGCAGGACCTTACCCGAGTGCCCTTGGTCGCCGATGCCATGCCTGCCTCCCGATTCTTCCAGCTGGCTTGCAAGCTCAGGCTGGGACGCCGAACTAGGGACTCTGAAACCCCTACCGATGCAGACCTCGTGGGCACCAGTGGGAACAGAGGCCAAACTCATGGAAACAGACAATCATTGAGGGACATTCATGTAGAAAGACTTGTGTGCACATCTGCGTTGGCTTTCCATGCAGGTGTACCAGAGATCGTTTGCAATCTTAGCAATTCCAACACACTTGCTCACACACTTATGTCCACAGACAGACCTGACCAGAGCGTAAACGATGACAGGCTCAGGAGTGGGAGAGAGTTAGAATCGCCTGACATCGCTCACATACCTTCATTGCATCAACCTGGCGCAATGAAAATTGGTCATATCCACCAAACACACAATCATACACATAATGTACAACGAGAAACAAGTCTCAGTGATATTACTGTACAGCATCAAAGCGAGACAGGCAGCTCGAGTTCCCATCACGAAGCAACACATAACACGCAAACGACTGAGAGCACCCCCGAAATCAAGAAATCTATAGGTAGCACTGACCCCCTGTGGAGGGTAAGAGCATTGCTTGAGAGAGTTCGAGCAGGCTGCCTGGCACTGAATCGGGAAGGAAACTATGGAATTGACGAATACCCTATACATTTGAGTCAGCCAATAAGAAGGAAGTCCTTCAGCAGCCGTCCTCCTACCTTAAACTGTGCTGTCCTTGTTGGGGCTGGTGGTTTCATTCTAGATTTTAATTTGAATGTGGATGACTCCAAAAAAGAGGACATGATAGAGAAAATGGTCCCCAGGAATAAAGAGAACGGGGAGGGAGCAGTATTCCTCTGCAAAGAGGAGCTTGCAACCCCTGCTGTGGTAGAGCACCTTCTGTCAGCCAGCGTCAGGAGTGCAGCCAGGGTCGGAGAAGCGAGGGGAGGGATGGGTGACGAGTTCGTCAGCTCTGATGGAAAGCTGACCTTATTCCGATGTGCACAGGGGTTTGTTCTTTCTACTTTAAGGAAAAGGCCGTCTTCAGCGTTGTCAGTTGTGGAGGAGTTCGAGAGAGCTCAGAAGGTTGTGCGACTGAACAGAGAACTGTTACATCTGTACCGAACCCCTCTGTCGGCTTCCTCCCCGACCTGCTGGCCGCAGTCTGTGCTCTGGCACCTTACTGACATGGCTCTGGTCAACTCATGGCTCCAGTACAGGCTAGATCATCAGCAGCTGAAGGAGCCCATGAAGCTCATGACGTTTCGCTTAGAAGTGGCCAAAGCGTTAATTCTCTCAAATGCTTCTGACAGCCCCAGTTCAACACCCCCTCCCCCACCTGCTCCGGAACTCCCCAGTCAAGACTCTGTCTTGTCTCCTTCACCTACCCCTTACCCCACAGCCCACACTGCAGATGACATTTTCCGGTATGATGGTCTTGGACACTGGCCGGAGCAGGTGTCCCAGGGTGAGGGGGGTAAGTGCAGGTTTGGAGGCTGCGACCGAACATCCCAGGTCCGCTGCCTCAAATGCTGTGTGTTCCTCTGCATCTCACGGAATAACAACTGCTTCCTTAAATTCCACAGCAAGGAGAAAGACTGAAGCTTAAACATGTAAGTGTCATTTGCAGTTAGGCTGGTTTTAAAATTAGATGCCCAAATGTTACGTGTAGCTCTTTGTCATGCTGTTAAAACCCACATTATTGATGTATCTGCTACGACAGAAGTGAATGGTCAGTTTACATTGTATGTATTCATCAATTGTGACGTTCTGATGGGTATAATGTATTTTTCCTTTTTATAATAAAATGTTTAATTTTAAAAAAGTTTTCCCGTTAGATATTATTAAGAGCATAAACCTATTGATATGTGTAAAACTTGCTTAGTATTATGTTACATTATTGAATTTAGATTTTCCTTCAATCAAAAAAACAGTAGTTTTATGTGACATGAAAAAGAAGGCAAAAGTTTAACATTTGAGGTTCAGCTGCCCAGTTTGTGGTCAGATATACCTGCTCTACCCATGGATGATTTTCACAGTCAGATATTCAGGTGATCTCCTGACTCTGATTTGCTGTCATCTACTGTACCCTTTGGTTTGACCCCAGCTTGTGCTTCTGTGATGATTTTTGAATTCTGGCGACCCATGCGTGCAATTGCTGTTCATCCCACAGTACTACTTGCATGGTAAAACCTACGATTTTACTGGTTTATAGATGTAGACTCCAGTTAAGCTATTTTAAACAGGGCCCCGATGACAAGAACAATTCCATGAACTGTAACACCATCTTCCCCACAGATTACTAGCTGGACAATACTGCAGCGTCCTACATTGGTGTAGGCTTCTGGTTCACAAACTGGTTGTTATTTGCGCCGACGGCCAGGAATTTACCCTGGTCATGTGACAGGGGTCGTATCACTAGGGTTATCAGTGGTGTTCATCGGTATTGGCTCTGTGGTTAAAAAAGGCGTACTGGCTGATTTGTGCTCGCTCTATTGCCCAGGAATGATCTCTGGTCATGTGATAGGGATTAAATCATTAGGGTTAGCAATGTTATTCATTGCTACAGGCTTTCGGTTTACAGACGAGGTAGCGGCGGGTTGATGCTCGCGCTGCCGCCCAAGAATTCACCCTGGTCATGTGACGGGGTTCAGGGGCCAGACTAGCAGGCTGACTTCAGCGCGCCGTGTTTTCTGTGTGAGGTAAGTGGCGCCCGTGAGCGTAGTTTTATCACATCTTTGTTAAGTTTTTAAGTCATAAGCAGGCGTGAAATTCGGGCTGCGGGCTACGATATTTATCGGCGTGTGTGTATGATTCAAAAGGCAGCCAGCGGCTTTTCGCGGCAGACCCCAGCCGACTTCCCCTTTTCTGAATCACCCTGCCTTGAAGTTTCACTTGGAACTTGACGAGGCGCTAGTTAGCTGACATTAGCTAGCTAAGCGCAACCGTCGGCGCGCGGTCTGAAGGACTAACCACTGTGCACAGAACGCGTACGGGCGGTGCCGGCGAAGAAGCGACATTCCGGCCGAGTGCATGTGTATGGGGCCCGAGCCGCCGGGGGTCCCCGCTGGAAGAGGCCTAGCCGCCGCCGGGGCCTGCGGAAGCGCCGGGCCGCGCTGCTGTGCGGGCGCTCTGGCTCTTTCTTGCTGCTAGCTAGCTGCTGCTATAACCACACGCCCACCCACTGCGAGGCAGCGACGCGTCCCCTGCCAACAGAGTCCTTTTGGCGATTATATCTACCGTATGATTACCCGATCTGCTGCTAAACGGTGGATTTGATCGGAAAAATTAACTTAGTATACTTGTGGGTTTTTGAGCAGGCTTAGCATCCAGACACAAGGTCTCCTTTCCAGAGTCATTTGTGTCTTATATGTGCTAGTGAAAAATGTAGAATGGCGAGATAACTTAATTAACCCACCCAAGATTATCATTTGGCTCTTGGTGGAATAACGTAAAACGCAGATGTCGTAAGACAGTGAAAACGTTTGGGTGGAAATCGCCGTTTGTGCGGTGGGCAAACAGCAACTCGTTGGCAGCCCTGAAAAAATAACTGTACAATTTAATGCATTTACGGCAAGTGGGGGAAAAAGTTATAGATTGCTAGTAGGGTAGCAGTCAATACATTTTACTGTTACAGCTGGAAAGTCTGGATTCATCATTCCCTTGATGTTTACACAGCTTTGTTTATGCCCTTTCACCCAATTAGAAGTTGTCTGTGAGTTTGATACATCCTTTGCTCGTGATGGAGCCGGATATGATTAAGATAGAAGAGGTTGTGGTGGGTGAAGCGGCCGCGGAGAGCCCCATGGAGACGGCATCGAATGAAGAGGCACAGCCCTATACAACCACGCTTATCCTCCAGGAACCTGCTGCCACCCCAGCCGTCCAGCCGTGTGAGTGAACGTGCATGCCTTTGGTAAACTCTGTGTGTGAAAGGAAACCCTGTATTCTGGTCAGGCAACTGTAAATTCAGGTTATTTTCACCGGCATGAAAATGGTTACCTTGGAGCATCAGGCGTGTTATTTAAACATTTTGTTTTGACACATGGATGTTTTTTTTCCCCCACACTTCTGCTCCAAAAGCTGTGCTGTCTTTAGTTAGTGGTGGTTTTATTGCTGGAATGCTGTTACATGATGTATCCCTGTGTCTCACATCCTCAGCTCATAGTACCCTATAAATTTGAGTTCTTGATATAAAATATGCTGTATTGATCCATGTGGGAAATATTTTTGCATACAGCAGTGAGGTTATATAAAGCGCACAGATGCAAACTTACAGCACTGCCAAGTAAACATCGCAGTCAGTGCACACCTCATAACCAGAATATTGTGCAGGAATGAAACAGGTGGTGTGTGTGCATTTAATGTAGTAAGCTGGCTTCTCTTTGCTTTAAAGATGATCGGCTGTCCTGCTGTGTTCCGGCTGAGGCTCGGCCTACAAGTTGCATACATAGTTTGCTCTTTGAGTACCTAGAAGCACTTTTTCTTGCCTAATTTCATGTTGTCATCTGAATTGTATAAATTAATAACATTTTATTATACCCATCTGTACATTAAGATGGGAAATTGTGGATTTTGTTTTTATATGGATTTTTCTTTCAGTGCATATTGGTCAAAATAATTTTTCTGACAGTCGTGGTAAAAATTTCAAAAAGCTTTCACTGCACTTTGCATTGTGATATTCCTCCCCTGTATTTCATGAGATCATTCACTTCCTGTCTCTCTTGGTATTCCTCAACATTGGAAATTAATGGGGGCATAGAGCAAAATGCCCCAAGAAATCTCAGAATGCCCCTAAAAACCATGATCAAGGGGCAAAAATATCCCCAAAATTTTGAGGGGGAAAAGGTGTAGTTACATTAAGTAATGATTTTAGTTTTGTTAATTTCATTTAATTTCCATCTCTAACATACTCTTACAAACAGTGCTGTTGTTCACACTATTTACATGCATGTTATGATATCTGGCAGACGCCACTTTTATTTTTTAATAAAGATGTTCATCCAAAAACAAGGCGATCTCTGCTAGGGGAGGAGCTATGGATCGTCTGCTGACCCCTTGCTCCCAGCCATTATCAACTTTTACAGTTGACTAGGGCAGGGCAGTACGTAGAATTTTCACCGTATATCAGCATTTTTTCAAAATAACATACAGGATGACAGAACACTGTTTTTACTGAAATACATTTTATTGTGTCAAAACCAATAGTATTTCTTCCTGGTTGTAAATTACATGGGAGCTTCAGTCGTGATGTTACAGACTCCTAGAATTTACAGCTAAGGTCA
>JAAGVU020000129.1:2852068-2863540 GCA_011763525.2 Mormyrus iriodes
ACCCTTTTGACTTATTTATTATAAGACAATTAGATCTTTTAAGCTCTCGCGGGCCACATAAAATGACGTGGCGGGCCACATCTGGCCCGCGGGCCTTGAGTTTGACACGTGATGTAAATGATGCCTTTATAGCCATATACAATTACCTTGGCTGTCCAGTAGGGGCCGACATATCCTGCTCGCTTTGTGTGCGTTTTTAAACTCGCTAATACTGTCTGATTTGTGCAATCTCTTTTGAAGACTGGTGTTCTGTGTCATTCATTTTACCTATGAGATTGTGGAGCTGGGAATAGAAGATCCAAATAATTTTGAAACACAAATAATCACTGCTGGTGGCAAACAGGCTGCAATTAGCTGCTCCATTTAGTTTTTAGGTATATTTAGGTAGGTTTGCTCCATTCATACGGCAAGCAGTGGGTTCCGATGCATTCAAGGATTGTGGTTGAGGACATATAAACAAAGTAACGGATCAGCTATATATACACACAAGCAGTTTTCTTGAATTCAAAAATGATCGTAGTAATACTCTCCAGTGTATGTATGGTTTAAGCTATTTATTTAACCTCTAGTCGTAGATGTATATTTGCTCAGATTAAAACATCCACAAACCATCAGCACAATATCTTACCTGACATCCTGTAACTAAATAACTTGGTGTCGTATCAATTAGCCATCAGTCAGGTGTGCCAGTGCCCTGTTTCTCAAACAGAGACCCCCAGGAGGTCCTCGTATTTGCTCTCTCCCAGTCCCCTGAGAGTTGAGATGGAGCAAAAGCGTGGACCATCTTTAGGTACACGTCATTTTCTTTGACTACCTATGACATTTGCACAGAACTATGTGTGTGTGTGTGTGTGTGTATGTGTGTGTGTGTGTGTATATTTATGTGTGTGTGTGTGTGTGTGTGTGTGTGTGTATATATACAGTATATATATATATATATATACATATGCATGCACACACACACAAGACATGAATTTATGGCTGACCCTGCTTTCTCAGTTGTACCATGCTGTGGATAAAAGCATCTACTAAATAAATACTTAATTAGATTTCATATATATATATATACATACACACACATATATATATAAATATATTTACATGTACATTTTTTCACATGTATGTGTGTGTATTTATATATGATCTGATCTTCATCGAAGTCAAGCGTATTGACAAATATAATGTGGGTATAATAATAACAGAGAAATCTCATCTTTCATGTCTTTATTGAGAGTAACCATAAAAAACTCATAGTGCTTGAGGAAAAAGTAAGTGAACCTCAAAAAAGCTAATTGGAGTCAGGTGTGAGCACACCTGGAGTCTTGTTAAGAAAATGAGTTTGGGGGTGTGGACTAGAGCAACTTTGACTGATAAAAACCACTCAGACATTTTCAGGTTGCCCCTGCACAAGAAGAATACGATTATGTGAGCCATGCCTCGCCAAAAAGAGCTTTTGGAGGATCTACGATCAAAAATTGTTGATTTGCATAAATCTGGAAAGGGTTATGAAGTGATTTCAAAGACTTTAGGAGTTCACCAGTCTACAGTTAGGCAAACGATCTACAAATGGAAACACTTTGGGACTGTGGCTGCTCTACCAAGAAGTGGGCGCCCAGTCAAAATGACCCCAAGGGCACAACGGAGACTCATCAATGAGGTAAAGAAACAAGCCCGAGTGACAGCCAAAGATTTGAAGGCATCATTGGAACTGTGTTCATGAGTCTACAGTACGTAAAACACTGAACAAGAAGGGTGTCTATGGCAGGATACCACGAAGGAAGCTGCTGCTTACTCACAAGAACATTGCTGCATGCCTGAAGTTTGCGAAAGAGCATATTGACACTCCACAGCGAGTATTGGCAAAATGCTTTGTGGACTGATGAAACTAAGATTGAACTATTTGGAAAGAACACGCAGCACTACATCAGGCGTAAAACGGGAACTGCATATCATCATGAAAACATCATCCCAACCGTAAAGTATGGTGGAGGAAACATCATGATTTGGACTTGCTTTGCTGCATCAGGGCCTGGCCAGCTTGCAATCATTGAGGGGAAGATGAATTCCCAAGTGTATCAAAAAATTCTTCAGGATAATGTAAGAATGTCTGTACGTCAGCTGAAAGGCCGTAGAAGTTGGGTGATGCGACAGGATAATGACCCAAAACACCGGAGCAAGTCCACAACAGAATGGCTTCGGAAAAACAAAATCCGCCTTTTGGAGTGGCCAAGTCAGAGCCCAGACCTCAACCCAATAGAGATGCTATGGAATGACTTGAAGAGAGCCATACACATGAGACGTCCAAAGAATATGACAGAGCTAAAGCAGTTCTGCCAGGAAGAATGGGTCAGAATTTCTCCTGAACGATGTGCGCGTCTGATCCACAGCTACAGGAAGCGCCTGGTTGAGGTTATTGCTGCCGGTGGGGGGGTCAACCAGTTATTAATTCCAAGGGTTCACTTACTTTTTCCTCTAACACTATGAGTTTTTTATGGTCACTCTCAATAAAGACATGGAAGATGAGATTTTTTTTGTGTTATTATCATACCCACATTATATTTATCAATATGTTTGACTTAAATGAAGATCAGATCGCATTTTATGACAAATTAATGCAGAAAACCATGACATTCCAAAAGGTTCACATACTTCTTCTTGCCACTGTGTGTATATATATAAATACACACACATATATATGAAAAAATGTACATGTAAATATTTATATATGTGTGTGTATATATATATATATATATGTGTGTGTATATATATCTGTGTGTGTGTGTATATATCTGTGTATATATCTGTGTGTGTGTGTATATATCTGTGTATATATCTGTGTGTGTATATATATGTGTGTGTGTGTGTATGTATATATATATATCTGTGTGTGTGTATATATATCTGTGTGTATATATATGTGTGTATGTGTGTGTGTATATATATATCTGTGTGTGTATATATATGTGTGTGTGTGTGTATGTGTGTGTGTATATATATATATCTGTGTGTGTGTATATATATGTGTGTGTGTGTGTATACACTAGTCATTACTATAATACTATACTAATATACCAATTATATACTATAATCTGAATTTGCGGAGGCGCGCGGCGGGACTACAAGCGGTGCGCGTCACGTGACCGCCGGGCCCGGAAATAGCGCGTAATAATAGCAGTGCGCGAAATATGGGGGGGCGGAGCGCGGGCCAAGTTTTAAAAGGAAACCTGGAGCCCCGCTAAAAATATATAAGAGCCAGAGCTTTGTTCGGGGCCTCGCTGTCGCTGGCGACCTCCGTGCGGCCGGCCGCGCCGCACACATGTACCCTTTTGCCGCGGACAAAGAGCGGCTCGCCGGCAGCGTGAGTAACCGGGGGCCGCCGGGGGCTCAGACAACAGCCGGGGTTATTTATAATGAGGCTTATTTTCCGAGCCGCCCAGATAACGTGGCGGGATCGCGAGGTACGGCCGAGTTCAGGTGAAACAAACCGATATGGGCAACTTAAAGGCCGTCTTGAATTGTAATTGTTGCGCTGTTTTGACGCATTTGCCCGCTTCGAAAGGCACGCCGCTGACTTTTTAACGCGTTTATTGTCCACGTATGTGCTGCGCTACATTGTAGCGACGCGATGGAAACGTAGCTGCTGCGTCTCACGCCCGAGGTGCTTGTCTGCATACTGTCCTTACTGATCCTTTCAGGGCTGTATAATCCATGTGCGATCTGTCAGCGTGCTAAGGTGGGTTTTTCAGGCAGCCTTAAAGGCTGTAGATAGCATGATGCATGGCAAGGGACAGTTCCTAGCGGCACTTATCCCTCCCTGAATGCCTGGGCGAAAGCTTTCGTTTTTTATAACCTGTAATTAGTTGTCGTCTGACACTCGTGATCCCTGTGAGCAGCCGAAGTGAAGCGTGGCCGTCATGTTCTGTTTTTGGCTTCTCCCCTTTTTGCAGGCGTACAGGGCGGTGGCTGCGTGCCATTTACATTTACACGCTCCTGTTGAGTATTAGTAGCATCTAGCGCTTCCTTTTTTGGCCGCGTGCGTAGGGGGATGAGAATAAATTTTCGTTTATGGATTCTTAAAATTGTGTAGTATTAATAAGGAACCGATTTCCGCGGTGTATGTTCTGGCTAACTCATTTACTGAGTCCTGGGATTGCCGTATTGTAACTACGGGTGTCTCTGCCATGGCTTTTACTGCCCCTTTCTCCATGTTGACTACATCTCTGTTTTTAGCGTGGACCGTGTTCATGGCTGGAGATGCACCAGTTCATTGGCGACCTCATGGCTTCAAGCACCAGCCAGCCAGTGAAGGACACTGTCCAGCAGGAGGCGCTTCGCAGCGCCTGGGAGGCGGCAGGACACGAGGCCCTGGGCCTGAAGGCTGCCCTGCCCGCCCCGGGGGCCCAAGGCAGAGCTGCTCATGGCAAAGTGCCTCCTGGCTATGGTCTGCAGACGCTGACGGGGACAGCAACAGCAGAAAGGAACCGAGAGGCAGGACGTCATGGCAGTGGACAGCAGTGTGAGTGTGTGGGCTGGGGGGGCCTATTCCCTCCTCGGCTCATGACTGTTTCCTCCAAGCATTATGGTTTCCTGATAGATATCCCTGAGTGGCCTGTCCTGGGCGTGTTCCTGCCCATGTGAGGAGTCGCCTCAGATGGTTTTGTGGTTCCATTCTTGATGTAAATTTGATCTCATACATATACACACATACTGTACACACACACACAGTCCTGTGAAAAAGAGAGTGCACCCCCCTTCAGTTCAATGGTTTTACATATCAGGATATAAAAAAAATCATTTGGTCCTTAGCAGGTTCTAAACTACTTTAAATATAACCTCAAGTGTAAAACAGATTCCACTGTCCTTATTTGTTTGAAAAAATGGAGAAGCCATGTGTGCAAAACTAAGTGCACCTCAGGCTTCAATAGGTTGTAAAACCACCTTTTTAGCTGCAATAACTTGAAGTAATCGTGTTCTGTATGACTTTATCAGTCTCTCACATTGCTGTGGAGGGATTTTGGCCCACTCCTCTTTACAGCATAGCTTCTGTTCTTTGAGGTTTGCAGAAATTTGTTTGTACACGGCTCTTAAAGTGCCAAGACGGCGTTTCATTCGGGTTATGTTCTGGACTTTGACTGGGCCATTGCAATGCTTTGATTCTTTTCTTTTTCAGCCATTCTGCTGTCATGTTCTTTTCAGAGAGATGAGGCTCTCTCCTGGAAGCCCTTCCAAACCAGCCATGTCTATTCAGTCTTTTTCTAATTGTACCGTCATGGTCTTTAACATTTAACATGCTGCCTGAGGCCGGTAGGACAGTGTGAGATGTAGCTCTTGGGTTTTTGCACAGTCTGACCATGGGCTGAATTTGCAGGGACGTCCACACCTGGGAAGATTGGCAACTGTGGTGAATGCTTTCCACTTGTGAATAATCTTTTTCACTGTACAATGATGGACTTCAAATTGTTTGGAAATGGCCTTATAACCCTTCCAAGATGGTAGTGATGGAACATTTAATAGCGCGACTCGAAGCTGGCAGTCGGAGCTCGCCTAGTCAGGGTGAAGCCCGGCGACTCGACGCTGGCAGTTGGACCTCGCTTCAATACCCACGCAATATCACACAACCTATGACGTCCAATTCGTCCTGAGGTGTCAGAAGTTTCACGAGTCCTGATGGCTCTTTGAATCTTTTGTAAAAGTGTGAGAGAGCCTTTGGGTGTAGTGGGATTCTTTCGTGGTTGGAGAGACTGGCTGCTATAGCTTCTTAAATACAACACCTTTTGATTTATTATGGAAAGTGGTTCTGGAAATGGGAAGAGGCGATCCTCAAATGTTGGGAAATACTTTGAGTTGATGGCTCCCAATAAGATGAATGGTTATTCATACGGGAAAAATAGAAAATTAGTCATTATTATTAACTCCTTTGCTTGTTTGGGGGCCGTTCTCACCTTCCACAGGGGAGGTTTCCAGCCCCCTGTTGTGAATCACTTTGTATAAATCTTCATATTTAATATCTTCATTGCCCCCGTGAGACTGTCCTGCTACACTCCAAGGGGTCAATACCACATTCTTCCATCTCCCCGGGTTACAAAGTCCCCTCTCATCCCCAACAGATGAAAACGGTCACACGCAGTGCAGCACCTAATTGGCAGCAATTTAACGACAGTTATTGAGTTTGTCCCTGATCCATCACGATATTTTATTATAAATACATAATAACCGAAATTAAATATAAGTAAAGAGAGAGCAGCGTGGTATTTTTTAAGATTATATTTAGCATAAGCCAATCGTACGCTGCTGTTATTAAGTGACATTATTCATTCCATGCAAACGTACATAGACGTCATTCTCAGGTTGTCTGAAGAATTTGCGAAACCCACTAGGGGTCTCCCTATGTTTCAGAAATAGGTTTGAAGAGTCAAAACACATTCTGGAACTTTATGGGGAACGCCCGAAAACTTCATCGGCCTGTCACTGCTGGACTGATGGGCAGCAGCAATCGCTTCTCGAAGATCAGTGCTGAGGTGCCTCCTCCTTGGCACTGTGCTGACACGCTCCCTGACATTGCATTAACACGCACCTGAACGCTCCAGACCAGCAAGCCGCCAAAACTTCTGCTTTTATAGAGGTGCTCACACTGTTGATCTCTCTCACACACACACACACACACACACACACACATATATATATATATATATATAAAAACATATTACAGTGTTTTGGCCACCTATTACACACGCTTATTAGGTTTTTTTTATATATTTATCCTTTCTAACATCTTTTTATCTTCTGTCTTTCTCTCTCTCCCCCTCCCCCCATTCCTACCTTCTGTTTTTATAGTACAACATCATTCCTGCACCTGTCCCAGCTGCCCTTTTTCTTCCCCTTCCTCATCCACCCCCACTTTCCAGACCCTAAAGCCCAGGCAGACGACCTCTGTGCGGAGCCAGCAGCCCAAAGACCCCAACAGTGGACCTGTCAGCCTGGGCCTTTGCCTCGGGCTCGGCCTGTCCATAGAGGAAGAGACCAACCAAGCAGGTGCTCCCTGTAACCCGGACGGCAGCCAGCGACAGCAGCAGGAGAAAAGCGCTGAGCCTCATAACAGCACCGCCAGCAGCAGCCCCGCTCCGCCATGCCCTCCCCAGGTGCCCACCTTTCCCTGTCTCTGCTGCCATCGGGGCTTCCAGACCTGTGCCCAGCTTCTCAGCCACCAGCAGGGCACTGATTTGCCGCAGTCTCACCCCCACTATCATCACCACCGCTGTCCTCTCGCCTCCTGCTTGCACTGCCCCCAGCTCCCCCAGTCCACCCAGGCTCCCGCCCCTTTTCCCTGCCTCTCCTGCCAACGCACGTTCCAGACTTGCGCCCAGCTCCTGAGGCACCAGCAGGGCCACGCCCAGCAGGATGGGATCCCGCAGCACCCCTGCATGCACTGCTCCGCCTCCTTCCCCCGGCCCTCCCAGCTCCTGCAGCACCAGCGCTCCCAACACGCCTCCAAGACGGGCGGCTTCCTGTGTGCCGAGTGCGGCCGGGCGTTCAACTCACACAGCAACCTGCGCATCCACCTCAACGTGCACACGGGTGCTCGGCCGTACGCCTGCTCCGACTGCGGCAAGAGCTTCAGCCAATCGGGGGCACTCAAGATCCACCGGCGCATCCACACTGGCGAGCGCCCGTACACCTGCACCTTCTGTGGGCGTGGCTTCCCTCACCTGGCGGGGATCCGGGCACACCAGCGCACACACACGGGCGAGAAGCCCTACCGCTGCCCCCAGTGTGGAAAATGCTTCACCCAGTCAGGGGCGCTAAAGATTCACATGCGCATCCACACTGGCGAACGGCCTTTTGTCTGTGGCCTTTGTGGGAAGGGCTTCTCCAATCGTTCTGGGATCCGCTTTCACTATCGGACTGTGCATGGCATCCTCTCTGAGACCAGCCTTACTTTAGATGCACATTCGGGCCTCCTGGCCTCCACATCTGTCGCTACCATTGGTCCCCGGGTAAATTCTAGCTTTGGACTGACAGGCAATCGTAGTGCGAGTCCTGCCATCAGCCTCAGCTCCAGCTCTAACACTTGTGAGAGTCCTGGTACCAATCCCGATGCCGATTTGAGTGATCCCCCGTCCACTGTTTCCGGCTCCCTTTTGTCCCCTGGATCAGGGTTCCCTCTCGATTCGGGGGGTGAGCTGGGCTCCACACCAGCCAAGGGCACTCAAAAGCAGAAGGTTTCTGGGGAAACGGCACGTGAGGCACGTCAGTACTCCTGTGAGGACTGTGGCCAGCGTTTTCGGGATGCCCCTTCCAGAAACCGGCACCAGGCCCTGGAGCACTACTCTGGTCTGGAGGGTGAAGAGGAGGGTGAAGGAGCGGGGAGTGGCGTGGACGAGGGGACAGCACAGCCTCAGGAGGGGCCAGAAGGGGAGGCAGTAGACAGCCTGATGCAGTGAGTGGCTGATTGGCGTAATGGAAAGCGAATAAAGAAAGCCAGTCTGTCGGGTGGGGGGGGTGAGCCGAGCCGAGCCGAGCCCGGGCAGCTGAAAGGGGGGAGAGCCTGAGGTTAAAGGATGAGAAAGGGGGGAAAAGTGAAGAAACAGGTGTGCCTGTGAGCTTCAGAACAGGGCGACAGTAGTGTCCTTTTCAGATTGATCCAAGCAGATCATTAATGTTTCCACAAAGCACTTTATAAACAAGACTGATATTGTAACGAAATATCTGTAAGTCTAGTATTATGCAAATTATGAATGGAAGTATCAGTCGTGGCACCGATGAACCACAGTGATGCCTGTAAAGAAAGGCTGTGGCATGGCCTCTGCTTACCCACTCTGAAGATGCAGCATTTCTCAGATTTGTCAAACTTTACACGTCTGGTGTAATTCTGCGCGATTCCTGACTACCAGAAACCCAGTCTAGCTAAGGATTCATTTGCTGAGTCAGTAGTATAATTGTAATTTGTTTTTTTCCCTTAAATTTCAAATGGCACTTAGTTTCACATTCTTTGTAAGGCGTTTTGTACACTTTTGCAGGAATATATTTATTTTTGTAAGAACTGATTGGGCAGCGTCGGTTCTAAATGTCTGTCTTGAATGATATGTACTTTTTGTTAATAATACCTACGTGTTTTGTTAACTTTCAGTATTTTGATTGTCCTCCTCATATTCATTTTCCAGCTCTGTTGGTGGCAGTACTGTATGTTCAGGCATACAGTTTACTTCAAGAAAGCATATGTAAATGACTTTGTAACACTGACTGTAATGATCTTCTTTTGAATTCCACTGCATGGCTGATTTAGTCGCTCTCAGTACACGGGTTCTGATGGCTGATTGGAGAAGCGGCAGTAAAACAGCACTCCGTTCTTTCCACCACCATTCTGGAAAGTGTATCTGTCAGCTTTTTTTGTTGATTTGTAAAGCGTGGGATACAGGCAGCCCTGCTGAGACATGCATAAACGTCTTTACACAGCCCGCTTACACTTTTAGTTGCAAACCGCGGTAACGCCTCTGCTTGCCTCACCAGTGGCTGACGTGCTCTTTATGACCCCTAACAGTAACGCAGACGTCCAGTGAAGTGTGGCGAGAGATGCCGCGGAGCGCAGTGGCCATAGACATGATTGCTGTAGTGATAAGACTAAATGATCCATTTCAATGATGTGCTTAACCCAGGGTTCCCAGCTGGCGCCTTGGCATACGGAATACGTCATTGGTGACGCCTTACCTGTTACTCGAGATGGCTTCGCAGGAAGTCCAGTGCCTTTCTCCATACACTGGGTGCGTTGCCAGAAATCAGTGTTTTGACTGTTATACTGCCATGGCACCTCCCAGACATATGTTCACATTTGCTCAAACTGGCAGGCCATCTCTCACATACGGTTGTCACAGAAACCCTGTGATGCATTACTAATTCTGAAAAGTGCCCCGCTTTTAGCTTGTATAATAATGAACTTATTATGGTGACATAAACGTTTCTCGGTTTAGATTGGTGTGACTGAAGAATTGTGCAATATTTCAAACATAACTCCACATTATTTTAACGTACATTCACTGCTCATCCTGGGAGAGCTTCTCCCCATTGCACCCTTTTCCAAAGCACTTAGCTTGAATTCTGTCAGTATAAATGAGCAATATATCTGTTTTTTTCAGTGAGGCAGTGTGTACATTTAAGCTGCTTGGGAAACTAAAAAACGTAATAAAGTCGATGCTAACTTCTGATAACAAACAAAAAAGTCTCTGCAATTATTTCTAAGATCAGTAATATGCTGGTGTTATCACAAGCACAAGGCTAGCAATACAGTATATGAACTGAAAATATTCATAGGATAAAAATCCACATTTCAAACTGTGGGATATTTTAATTTGTCCAGAATATTAATCAGAAACGTAATCTTTTAAAATTGAAGCTTTGGTGAAACAGCAGCTGCTTTTGCGTTTGGTGATTCATAACTTAGTTCTCTGCCTATTCTTTGTTATACGTTTGTCGATTTCAAAAGGGCAAATGCAGATACATTATACAAAAAGCAATTTGCTTGAGTAATAAAAGGTCAATGTGAAAATTTAACTGCGATATTTTCATTTCATTGTTTTTTCGGCCTTTGGTTGAGACACTTGGTTGAGGCATTCCTAGGTCCAGGGTGGCATCTAGTGGGCGTCTGGTACTTCAGAAACATATTATAATTTGACAGTATGCTACGTGTGGTGTTTGGTCTCATTGTACAGTTAGTTTTATCCATATGCAATGCAACCACATTGTTTACCAGTATGTTAATTTGTTAAACTATGGATGTTTTTCCCCAAACTTTCTTAAGTTTAGTCAGCGGGTAGACAGCAGTTTTGCCTTTTCAGATATAGCTCCGTTGTCTTACTCTTAAATTGCCATAAGGCCTAATTTGTATGGATTTCTGTACAGTGTTTTCTGACTGTCATTGTAGAGTAATAAACATATTTTTGGTTGGTTGGCAAATTTTGGATTCTGGTTATTATTTGTTGTCGGAAGAGCAGGCCTATTCTCACAAGCGATTGGAAGATTCGTGGTATATCGTAGTTTACATTGTGTGCGTGTGTGTTTTCATTTGAGTTATTTAGGAAATGTTCTGTGCTGTAAGAGTGATTGTAAATTGTAAATTTGGTTTCTTGTCAAACCTGTAGGAGGAATGTAATGAATTCACTATAAATAATATCCATCCATTTTCATAGGCACTTATCTAGTATTTGGTCATGGCCAGGTCTTGTAAGAATGATTCTGTATGCTACGCAACTCCCCTAACAACATTTTGACTTAATTTTTTAGGTGGAACTGCAACAACTCTGCTGGTTACAGTAAAACACTGTGGCTCGGGTTCCACACATGACGATGACCGTGGAATGATTGACATGGAGTCAAAGTGCGAGGAAACGCACAGAATGGCTTTACAGCACATACTCCACTCCTCTCTCCCAACACACACGGTCCACTGACACACATTATTTGCAATAGATAACATTAAGC
>JAAGVU020000129.1:2869802-2888042 GCA_011763525.2 Mormyrus iriodes
AATAGGATGGCACCGGGTAGGATCTGATGGGGAATAGGATGGCACCGCGTAGGATCTGATGGGGAATAGGATGGCACCGGGTAGGATCTGATGGGGAATAGGATGGCACCGCGTAGGATCTGATGGGGAATAGGATGGCACTGCCTAGAATGGGGAGGATACAGTCTCGCATGGCAGCCATGGGGCACATGAACTCATCTGCATTAAATAAACTTTAACACAAATGGTAATAGATGATATTCTTTTGTAATGTTTAAATATTACTAGTGAATGTGTTATTCAGTACAGTAAAAAAATGTGAGAATATTACATTACTGGTGCTGTGTGACATCATTACTGGCGAGTATGTTAATGAATTTCCAATTCATGCTATCGTGCTCTCCAGAGGACGCCCCCTGGTACGAATCCACCCAGGGCCGGATCATACTGATGACATCAGCCGCAGGGGCGGGGCTTCTGCTGCTGGCCGTATCAGTGTCCATATGTCTGTGTCGCAGAGCGTCTAAGAGGAAGACCAAGGGGCCCATGTAAGTGTGACTGAGTCTGTCTGCCCTCAGATGTTCCCCTGCCGTACTTGGTCTGTCCATTCCGCGCTCGTTACTGGCACCGCAAAGGCAACTCAGATTAACAGAATTTAAAGCAGTTTTACAGCGTATGACTTGTTCCCAACATCTGATCCCTGGAAAAGCTCAGCTTTGTTATAATAAATAAAGCGTTTTTCTCAGTGCTACATTCTCCTTTACACCCCCATTGGGTTTAAACACCCCCATTTGCCACATGCACTGCCAAAGCTAAGTGTCTGTTCCTTCCAGTCACTTGTAGCGTGCAGCAGTGAGGAATTTTTCCCTCTTTGGCAATCCCTGCACACTGCTGTGTCGAAGATGGGTTACTGATGGCTCTTCTCCCTTTCCTCCTTCAGCGATGACCATTCCCAGAAGAAGCCCATCTACACGGCCAGCGTGGAGTCTCTGCCATCCACCAGCGGAGACCAGCAGCCCCTGGTGTGAGCCAGCAGATGGAAAGGAGGCAAGGTGGGGGAGAAGGAGAAAGGGGGATCACAATCTTTGTGTACGGGATGAACAAATGAAGCATATTACATATACATAAATGCAAGACATCATATAATAATACAGCGCAATAGTTTCTGCTCCTGCAAGCTGGACTCCATGTCAGCTTTTCTCTATATTGATTTTATTCCCCCTTTTAATTCCTCTTCAGAGTTCTATGCACTTTTTCATGTAAGTTGAATTTTTCTGTAGAAAGTACAGTCCCATGCAGGTCACATGACAGTGCTTTGTGTTGTAGTGATGTTCTAGGACTGTAAGAAGTTTAATAACTATTATTATGTAGGCATTCCGTAGTATTTTAATGTGTAAGATTCTTTAAGGTGGTCATTTGCAAGGGGGGGCAAAAAATCTTTATGATGTTCTTTTTATCTGTTTTTTTCCAGCGCTTTCTAATGACAAATGCACTTTTATTTTACAATGGAAATCTGTTTTCTGTAATAATAAAACGTCTGAAATAAAAATACACCATCTTTCTTTGAATGATGTAGAATAAAATGCATTTGTTTTACTGTGAATCCAGCAGTGAAGTAGAAACGTGTAGAACTTTTCAGTTGGTTTCGACTGGTACTGACCGGTCTGGTAGGAGATGTGGCGATGGAGATACTGGGACAACATGTCCAGCACATCGCTACACTATTCAGCAGCTGCTCCCATCCCGCGGACATGCGAAATACCACAGAACACATTGATGCATTTCGAAAGGGACTCAAGCTGCCGTAATCAAAGCCTTGCTTCCAGGGAACAGTGCTGTTATGGTTAATCAAAGTAATACAATTACCATCCTTGGCAGTGCTATGGAGACATATTATAGAGACACGTTCACTAGTGCAAGTATTGAGGTATGAGCATTAAAACCATGCAAGCATCTCAACAAACATGAAGTACATTTTTTTGCTCCCTTTTAATGTTCTTGTGGCCTTCACTTCACCACCATTAGCTTTTTCTTCATGGCCACTGTGCCTTTTCCTGCATCTGCATTGACCTTCAGGTCTTGCTCGAGAGCTTCCCAGTCTATGGAATACAAATCGCAGATAACGGTCCTTCCGCAATTTTAAAAAGGATAGCTTCTACATTCCGAGGAAAATAGTTTTTGCTCTTTTTGTCGCCATCATAATGTTTGGGTGTTTAATTTTGTAGGAACACTTTAAAATGTATTCTTAGTGTATACATCTTGCATTTATATAGGCATATTTTCTACCACCAAGTACCCTATTTTCATATCTGCAGCTCATTACTCTAACGTTATTAACTCTACTCCCCATTACTACCGTCTTCTGCATTTATATTCAGTCTTATGTAGTATGATTTCCCCATCTAACAGAAGCTTGCTGTTAATAACAGGACCAGAAACATCATAGACTGAGGTGGCCACAGATCACTCCATGTAAGTTATTAAACAGATTATTGTTACCTTTTCCTATCCTCTAAAACGCCTCTTAGCGGTTATGCAAGATAACGCTGGTATAAGTTTCCAGCCAGCCTGGGACCAATCAGACACGCTCCTATTTAAAGCAAATATTCAAATGGATGCATAGAGATATGATTAAAACAGCATCATTTAATTTATGCCTGCGTTTATCGTTCCAATGGATGGCGACTCAGTAACTGCAGAGTTCCAAACCTCCTCTGACATTAACCCCAGCACAAAAACTGTGCACTACAAGCTTCATGGAATCGGCATCCATGGCTGAACAGCCGCATGCAACCTTCACATCAGCAAGCGCGATGCCAAGCGTCGAATGGAGTGGTGTAAAGCACGCAGTCACTGGGCTCTCTGGAGTGATGAATCACGTTTTTCTGTTTGCCAGTCTGAGGGACGAATCTGGGTTTGACAGATGCCAGGAGAACATTACCTGCCTGATTGCATTGTGCCAGCTGTAAAGTTTGGTGGAGGAGGGATAATGGTATGGGGGTGTTTTTCAGGGGTTGGGCTTGGCCTCCTAGTCCCAGTGAAGGGAACTCTTAATGCTTCAGCATAACAAGATATTTTGGACAAATCTATGCTTCCAACTTTGTGGGAACAGTTTGGGGAAGGCCCTTTTCTGTTCTAGCATGACTGTGCCCCAGTGCACAAAGCAAGGTCCATAAAGACAGGGTTGGGTGAAATTGGTGTGGAAGAACTTGACTGGCCTGCACAGAGCCCTAACCTCAACCCCACTGAACACCTTTGGGATGAACTACAACAGAGATTGTAAGCCAGGCCTCCATGTCTAACATCAGTGCCTGACCTCACAAATGCTCTTCTGGATGAATAGGCAAAAATTCCCTCAGACACACTCCAAAATCTTGTGGAAAGCCTTCCCAGAAGAGTGGCAGCTGTTATAGCTGCAAAGGGGGGACCAGCTCCATACTGATGCCTGTGGATTTAGGATGGGATATCATGAAAGCTCCTATGGGTGTAATAGCCAGGTGTCCCAAAAGTTTTGTCCATATAGTGAAAGAGAAATAGGTAACGTTTGTATCATTTGTTGTTGCTGTTGAAAGTGACATCACCCTTCTTGGGTTTACAGTTTATCGTGGAGACACTGAAGCCCTCTTGAATGATACAGAAAAGGTAGGTAGAGGCTCACCGGCGGTTTCTCATCATTAATATGTCCATTGGGGAAGAGGGAGCCGCTGCTGATTTACTACCGACGGAGAAACAAATTACGGCACAAGAAAAAAAAAACTTTCAATAGCAGAAAAGTGAAAAGAACGGCACTAAATGGACATTAAGACACAAAATGACGCTGCATGACGGCACACATGACCGTATATAGGTCTAAAAAACAAGCAGATAACACGCGAGGAAATGACAGAGCGGCTCTCCAAATGAATCGCCCACATTTGGATATACTTTAAATACAAGTAGCACTTTAATAACTTCAGTCAAATGTTGACTTCTCCATTATTAATTCTAATACGCCAAATTAACTTATTCATGCGCTAAAATAGCAGTACGGAAGCCGCGAGTAGCAAATAATGTCGATTTTTTCGCGCTCTCTCTAGGTCCGTTCATTTTAGAGTAGCTGGAGATCCTGCGGACATTTCTGCCTGCATATTATACCCCTTACAATAAGCCGCATACGTCATGCTTTGCGATGCGTCAGGCTTCTCTCGTTCCTGTAACTGTAGATGTCGCCAAATGCGTGTAACAAAATAAAATGTGTTCAGCCACAATGAATCAGATGGTGGGAGCAGAACCCCAAGGCTGCGTGAATGTAATACTGAGGAAATTTACGCTGGGGGTTGAACTTTTTATCTCTGTGGTATTATGAATTAATGAATGAATGAATCCATCCACCCGCCCATCACAACAGGATTGATTTATTTAAAAGCGTAGGTTTGTGGGCATAATGCAAAATGGAGCGTCAGACAATAGCCTTCGCTTGTAGTAGCCTTCAGTTATTGCATTCAGTATATCTGCTTTCCCGGACACTAAATCTGAAACAGCCGCCTTTGTGTAACAGCATCATGTTAAATGTATTGAGTTCAGGCTTATGGAAAAGTATATTGCTTGTTTGAGTAGGCTAACAAAAAAAATTGAGTAATCAGAAGACATGGATAAAATATGACTAAGAAGCAACAATAATATATATTAATAAACGGGCCTTAATAATCGTCCTGTAGGGACTGTAGCTGCAGATCACAGGGGGCGAACCGGTAACCCGCAGCGGACCTCGCTGTGCTGTCGGAAGGTCCATTGCATTCTGCACCAGTGCAGGGAGGTAAACCAGCCGCGATGGAGAGCCGCACTGGGTTACCGGGGAGCGCTGTGGCACACTGGGCATGCAGGTACACGGCGATCACCGCCTCGGGATCCCCGTCCTTAGCCAAGGCGGTGCGGCCCGTTTAATGACATGTGCCGCAGCCTGTGTAACTATAGCGCGGTGCGCAGGCACCTGCACGGCATCTGCCCATTGACATCCCTCATTTACTTGAAATTGTATGTCAATCTGTTTGAAAACATTGAATTCTCAAGTACGATGAATTCGAAGGATATTAATAATAATGGTAAAAATCGGTCGCTCGCTTATGGATATCGACCAAGTTGTTCTTATGCAGTGAGCTAGTGTTTCGTTTTTCATTACGGGGATCTCCCAGGTAATCTGTTCATTTAAAACAATCCGCCTAAATATCTATTCGTACAGCTTCTTGTCTGCTTATTGGGGGCCGCGGTCAATTTAAATAATAATGAAGGAGATTCATTAAACGTGCGCTTGGCTCCGGGCATTTCCCTTTAAGCTGTCACTGAAATCCCGCCCCCATCTGGCTCTCCCACGCCTCCGACCTGCCCGTGGCAAACAGCATACGACAGCTTTGAACACCTCCCTCTTCGCCACTATTCAGCTTATTATCATTTTAAAGTTACGGAGGAAAAACCTGCCAAACGACTGTATTCTTTCTCAGTCGGTCTCGGTCTGTAGGTGTGATAGCGCTTTTTAGTATGTGACTGACAGCGACTGCAGAGTGTTGGATTTCAAGTCAACACAGACACACTGTAGCGGCTCAGATCGTGATTGTGAATTTAGGTTCCACGAGAAAGAGAAGAAAGGAGCGGCGAAGCGCGACCCGCCTGCCATGGCTCTGTGCGCCCTTTGGAGCTGCTGCGTCCCCCTGTGCGCGCTCCTGCTCGCGCCGCTTCCGCGCGCAGGTAAGCCTGGGTCCGCCGCCGTTTGTGGTGCCGGGGGTGTGCGGGTTCGGGGTCCGCCGTTTGCGGTGCTGGGGGTGTGCGGGTTCGGGGTCCGCCGTTTGCGGTGCTGGGGGTGTGCGGGGTCGGGGTCCGCCGTTTGCGGGGCTGGGGGTGTGCGGCGACGGGCAGCTTCCCGTTTAGGCAGTATCACGGCTTTGCCGGGGCGACCCGACCTGCTAAAAGTGGGATTTTTTGGCAGTAATAACGACTGCTGTTCGACAGCAAGTGCTGGTACAATGAACATGGAGGTGGCAATCAGGGCAGACATCTATCGTTATTTGTAATCATGTGTCTCCGTGCACATTGCCAAAGCTGACCTGTCACTCGTTCTCAGTGAAAATTTTCTTTTTTTGTTCGGCGGATCGTAATGCAGCTACCGTACTGTCGACTTTGCGCCTTTACTAAAAAAATAAATTAACCCTTTCCGTAAAAGCATCTCTCGTAATTAAAAAGAGAAGATGTATTATCTGCATGCATTTCTTCAAAATGACCTTCACAAAAAGTAAAGGCATTATTTCTTATTCACGCATTACAGCTTTTACCGCCCTCACCTCGTAGGTACCCTTCAGTTTCCTTGGTTGAATGCAGACAGTATAAATTTGGTCGTATAGCCTAAAATTGATTTAATTGAATAAAATATATACGCTAAGTACGAACATATTGGCTTCGTCATAGTTAGTGAATAGGTTACACGTTTTCTTCTTAGCTGAGTGACTATTGTCCTGCGATGTAGTTACACTCCGTCGCAGTGACACTGTCAGCCGTGTCGATGTGTCTGTTGTCATTGTCTTAATTCTCATTACCCTCCTGCCTGCTTCAGTATTAAGTGCTCTTGGTTTCGGCTGCGATCTCAGGAAGTAAAAGATGCTCAGAGGGGAAACATCAGCAGGCATATTTCCCTGTTTCTATATATTCAGAATAAAAGTAAATCCGCAGATATACATTTTCCGTGTAAATCAGTCGAACAAATGCATTATGAATGGCGAGTGGCACATGCACCAAGCTTCCTAGTGCCCAGTAATTGCTGAAGAGCTGATCTGTTTCTGAGGTTGGCGTGCAATTCCCCACTTGGAGCAGCAATCTCCCCCGCCCCCCATTCGCAAGTGCAGCTACAGATAAGGGAATTGAATTAATTTTATACCATCTAGAGCAGATCTGCACTCTCATTTCATGGCTTTAGCGGTGTGCTGTCTTCCTCCCATAACGCTCACTTATATCGTTTTTAAAGAAAGCATCTCTCACATGTCATTCGGAAAGCCTAACGGGCTGTATGCAAGCTAGCTCTGCTTACTGTTGGGGATGTGAAACAGCAAGTGGCCCGGCGCTGGGGCAGCGTGGCTGGATGGACGCGCGGCGCTGTCACATGGGATGTGAAGCCAGTGCAGCGACTCTCGCGCGGCAAGGGGGGCGCGTCCGCGCGCGGGGCTGCGTGCTCCGGTCCGCTCCTCCGGACCGTGTCGGAGAGGCAGGTCGCGCCCCGCGTCCCTCCCCCCGCAAGGCTCGTTGTGTTCAGCCCGCGCAGACCCCACAGTGCGCCGCTGTGTTCACCACGCGAGCCGCTGCAGCTGGAGGTGGTGCGCTGATCACTGTCATTAATCTGGCGTGTGACGGGGGAGGTGGCTGCAAGGAGTGGGGGAAGGGACCGGGGGGTGCGGGAGGGGGAGGAGAGATGGCGCGAGAGAGCGGGCGACACCGAGGGCCACGTCACACGGCCCTTCAGCTAATAAGCCAAGATGATTGCATGTGGCTTAGAAACACAGGAAGTATATGGCCAGAGAAATACGCTCGGGTCATATTTACTGTGCAGGTGAAAAAGCAAGGCGTTCAGTGACCCCACACAGTGACCCCCCCTCCCCCCCCCCCACTCAGCGACCTGCCACACAGTGACCTCTCCCCACTCAGCGACCTGCCACACAGTGACCTCCCCCCACTCAGTGACCTGCCACACAGTGACCCCCCCGCTGCTGCCCTTCCCCACAGGGAGCCATGATGAAGACGTTTGAGCATCCCACCGGCTGCCTGGCAGATGGGAGAGTAAGACAGAAAGAAATAAAGATGCAGCCTGGGGGGGGGCAGTGAGCACTGTACATGGGGGTGCTCTGACTGCCCCTGCTGCTAACGGTACAGCTGGAATGCCGTCCCTCGCTAACCGCTTATGCTGCTCCTATATTGGTCCTGTACCACAACGGCTGTCCGTGTTCCTGCTGCTGGTGCAGCTCTGATGCTGACATGAAGCAGTTAGCACCAATGCTTCTCCTCCTTCAAATCCTCCAGGTTTTTTTCCCCGGCTTTGTTTCTGTGCCCTTTTTACATCCGCTCTCCTCGCCTCTGCATCTTTGATGACATCTTTGTTGAATTGGCTTCACGCAGTGTTCCTCGCATCCATTTTCCAGTCTCGGGGCATGTGACACGGCAAGCCGTCACGGCGATGAAGCCTTGCTCAGCTGGAAAAACGGACAAATGGATTGGAATCAGAACGAGCAGCAGGAATATTTCGCAGGTCACAGGATTAATCCCTCCTTTCTCTCTGTCCCAGTAACACATATATATGCAAAGTGGTGTATACGAAGGAAAGGCAGAATGCTGAGCACTCAAGACGCAGGTTTGGTCGTGAAGTCCATGAGCAAACGGGCCGCTCTTTGGGCTTCTCGTCTCAAATTCAGGCTCAGTGGATGGCACTGCAGTCTCAAACCCCCAAAGGGTGTGGGGTCAGATTGGGGGGTTTGGTGTCTCTAAGTTGCATGACTATGTGTGAGTCTCTGCCTTTTGTTGCCTAGGATAAGCACCGGGTTCCACACGACCCTGTATTGCATAACCCATTATGGAAAAGGGATGGCTGTATATACCCTGAATGCAGTACGGTGGACTCTTGCTCACCGAAGCCACTTTAATTATGAATGATCATCCACCGTTAAGTCTTGCAGGGCTTGATTAGTGGGAGGTGTCACAGAGACGGCCTGCTTTAATTGGATAGTTGTAATCTAGGCCTTTTATGACTCGTAGCATAATGTTGCCGTTTTGTCAAGGCTTTGGATTAGTTTGCAATGGAGGTCTTAGTAGGAGAAGAGCAGCGGAAGTCTGTGACTGGCACAGGAGACGGAGGTGGGCAGAGACACAGGACTGGCACACAGGGGGCATGGACTGTGCTGGGGGGGCGCCGGTGTACACGGAGGATGAAAGCGTCTGAGACAGCAGGCCGTGGCATGCAGAGCGGTGGCTTTGGACATGGTACACCTGCGATACGGCTCACTGGCTCGAGAAAGAGGCTCTGGGGAGTGGAGGGGGGGCGGCAGGGAAGGGAAGGAGTGGCCGGGGTGTTTGTGTCAGGGATCACTGGTCCATATGGGGGTGGGCAGGCTTGGAGGCAAGGGGAAAAGAGAAGAAGGACAAAACAAATGAATGATTGCAGTCCAGGGGAGGATGGGGCCGAGAGGACAGTGCAAATTCTATGGTGTAAACCTGGATGGGGCCTCCTGGGGCGGGGGGACGAAGGGAGAGTCCCGCTGACGCAGCCCAGAGAGGAACGAGGAGAAGCTCATTCAGGAAATCAAACCTGGAGAATGAATGGCGACGTACGCTCAGGACAAAGGGTTAGGGTTAGGGTTACAATGAATGGCGATGTACGCTCAGGAGAGGGTAAGAATTTGTCATTGGGACTGCACCCTCAAGGGTCTGCCAATGGTACCTCAGCTGTAGGTAGATGTACCATGTAAGGTACAGAAATGGAATATTTCTCTACTATTGATGGTACATTAATGCAGTTTGTATGTATATCTGTACTGTAAAAGGTACAATTACAAGGGTTCAGCCCCAGTGACAAGCAAAGGTATAAATTTTTACCATCTTTTCTGAGAATGAACAAGGTGGAAAGTTCAAGATCAGTCACAGGGGCAATGAGCAGCGCAGTAAACCCTCAAGGGGCGTGTCTGCTGCCCACCGCCATCAGTGAAGGGAAGCAGAAGCTCTGACGCCTCGCCATAGAGCGCGCACCGCCCACGCAGCAGCGGGTCGATGTTTCCAGCCACCCAGCTTGTGACGACCTCTGCCCTCAGCTCTGTGACACGGCGTGTATTTTTATGCATTTCCCGTCACTTCAGCGCCTTTTGAGATTTTTCCCTTTTTTTCAATCCAGTGTCACCGAATTCACAATAACCGCAATGGCGATTTAGTGACCTTATCCCTGATTTCAACTTGTTATGGCATCTTGTCGGTAATTGTGGTAAAAAAATTAGCTTCTCAATAACTATATTGTTCGCTATTGAGTTTTCGATGCAGTGTTTTCTGAGTATATTAAAGCCATTCATTATGGATTTGCATCAGCACGAGTAACATGAAAAAAATAGTCAATTCAAGGGAATCCATTAGTTTCCTTTTCCTCCTTTTTCCCAATTAGTTGCCGGAAGGTAGCCATTAAAACCATCTGGTGCGCACAGCACCCGGATTTCTGTGACGTACAGTTCCTTCATTGCTAGAATCTGAAATTGTAGCAGTAGATTGGTTATGGGAAAATAAGATTAGTTTTGGTTTTTAATGAAGGTAATTTTGTCCTGGGGCGTTAGGGGTGTGTGTGCTTAGCCATCATTAATTTTACCCGCTGGCCACTCTTCTGGTACCGGGCGATCTCAATCCGCAGGAGTGAGAGGGACAGCGGTAGTGGGGAGCTCCGCGGCGCTGGGGCCGGGGAAGTGAGAAATGCTCCAATCTGTTGACCTTAAAGCTCAGTTATCGCAGAGAGTCGTCCCTAAGGAGTCCTAAGTGGGGAAGGAAAGATAATGACTTTATGAATCTTCCGCTTTAGTGTGAGTGTTGTCGCCTGATTTTTAAAGGGTCACATCGCTTTGGTTTCTGTGAATTGGGGGGAAACGGGTTTGCTATAAACAGTTTTCCAGATTAGAGCAGGTATGGACACTATCGGGGAGCCACAGGTAGGAAAACCCAGGGGAAAAACTCTGGGGATATGGAGCAACGTTATCATATGAAGTGGATCTAGATGAAATGAAAAGCGGTTTGTCTGCTGTGGTCCAGGTCGCTGACCTGCCGCTTGATGTATGTCAGCTGCGTGAATAGCTTAGCCCAGCTAAGAAGTGACAAGAAGGTGTTAAATCGCGTTTAATGTTCAAGGTTGTCGGCTTCAGTGTTTCATGAAACTGCGATAAAACCAGCTAAGCAAGCGCAATAGTGCATAGGCAGGGGCCTACTGTAGGTGCCGCGGGCGTGTACCCCCAATTCTTCATTTGGCCTCATTTATTCCCCTGATAAATAGACTTTGCATTTAAATTATGTTGTGTCCCGACAGTGTCAGCTTGTTTCCTACGAAGTTTATTATAGGACGAATATGGCACAAAATGTGGAGGAAACGAGGCAGTCTCATCCCAGCCCTGCGCGCGGAGACGCACGCCAAACTCCCTCTCTTCATAATTCAGCGGTATTTCAGTGGCACGAATATATTATATTATTCCCACATTCTTATTCCTTTTCTTCTTGCTCATTCGCTTGTCAGCGTACCCTCTTCTGCAATCCCACAGGATGTCAATGTCAGATGGAGGGAAGAATGTTATTTTCAGTGTAGCGTGATTATCCCTGTTTAGTGCAGCGCTCCGGCCCTCTGCCTGCGGTCTCCTCCTTTATGCTCTCCGTATTTCCATAACTCTCCTCATTAGCTCCGTTTATCTGCTGCCTTTTCTTTCTCTATCTCCCTGTTTATTTTACCTTCACATCTCGCGCGATCGGAGGAGGGTCTCAGATGTAATTCCGGCCATCGCATTTAAATCGTTGTGAGATGATCCTAAAAGTTTCTTTTGGCTTTTTTGAATAAAATTGCACAGAAGTAGTAATAAAGCATTTTCATTTCCATCCATGCTGACGAGCCGGGGAGCAGAGGCATACTAGAGAGAGCTGATTGTTTTTTTTTTTTTCCAGGTTATCTTGTTCAAGATAACCCTCAGGGAGAGACGATAAAAAGAAACCCAGTAATTCAGCTGCGAGATGAGAGCAAACTTCCATGCTGCTTTATCCGGCTTTCCTCACACCTTTGATAGATGGTTTACTTTCCGGCAGAAAATGCGGTAGTAGGTCTATCTCTGGCAAAAGTCGGAGAGGCACCCCTTTTACTTAAGTGATGTACAGTCATTAGACAGTTTATACTGGGATAAGCGACTTGATTTTCACAGGCGCATACGTCTCGCACTATAACACAAGAGGAGCAGACTGCTGAAATAACATTAGACATAGAAATTAAAATAGTATTCATAATTTATTTACACGCCTGCTCTTTCAGCTTGTACGACTCGGTAGCAGCATTTCACAGGTCATTGAATTCAGTGAAAGGGGAGCCTAAGCGTGTTATAGTGACACAATGGAAAGGCGGCGTGGTGGGAAAGCTGCTGGCCGGGCCTCCGCTGCCGCCTTCACCTCCGCCGCCGCCGGGCGGCTTCTGCGCCCGTTTGCAGGGGCTCGTGACGCTTCTGTGTCATTTTCCACAAAGGATAAGTGTCTTGGGACGAGTAGTGCCTGAAAATGTCTGCGTAACGTGTGCTGGTATTTTACTTGTAGGGTAGCATATACTATTTTTAACTTGTGAATAAAGGTCTGTTTTAAGAATTAAAATTGAATTAAAGTTAACTTGGTAGTCTGTATAGTTATTTAGGTGAATCTAATCCATTTTTAAATGCATGGTCGAATATGAAACCTTTGGGCCTACTTTACATTGTTCACTTATTGTTCAAACGGAAAACATGTTATTGCAGGTGATTCTGAAACAGATCACTTGCAACACTGGATATGCAGGTCTTTCGTTTTACCATCTTCCTTGTTATTACTCAATTAGTAAATTTATTTAGTTGCAGTCATTGATGTAGTGCAGAGCACTATATGTTTCAAATTAAAACTGCGTCAGTAAATTTTTTTTGGCATTCTTCATAAAGTTCTTTATCTGAAATGTCTGCCTGGCCACTGTTGTATTGTTTTCTTTGTTTCATTCCTCCTTGGCGAATTTCTCTAAATCGGCTACTTCCCTCTAATGTGAGCCTCCTATGATGTGCGTGAGACCTCCAGCTGACTGGGGGTGCACAGCTTTATGTGACGCGCGTTTTCTTCAGCATTGCTATATCCGCAAAGCTGACCTGGAAGCCGCCAGACGCTGTCTTGGATTTGATGCTCTGTCGCTTGCGGCTGGAGTCGATTCTTGTCACTAAGAGTCTCTTTCGTTTACAATTCATTCCTGTCCTGAGATGACACCTGTCAAAAGCGCAGCACCTTCCCATCTTGTGTGTAGTTCTGTGTCGGGTACCCGTGTGATGGCAAGCACGCTCAACGGTGTCAAATGGGGGTGGGGTGGCTTCTGCTTATATTACTACTTCAGAAGTGCCCCCCCCCGTTCGTCCCGTAAGTCTCCTTACAGCCCCCCCTCCATCATCCCCATTTTCGCTGCTGCAGTGTGTCTGGTTTCATTGCTATGGCCATTTTGTACTAATGTCGTGTCCCTCAGAATCCACAGCCCGCTCACTTTTGCCTTCCCTTCCCCACCCTTTTCCTGCTCACACTCCCCCCCAGCCTCTCGCCTGTCCCCTTGGAGCCCTCCTTATACATCTGCAATTTCTCCCATCTCACTCTCTCTTTCTCTCCCCCTCTCTCTCTTTCTCCTCCTCCCCCTTCTCTTTCACTCTCTCTTTCTCCCCACCCCTCTCTCTCCCCATTAAACTCAATGCACAGCGAGATGGAGGCAGTGTAGCTCTCCCTTTATCACAAGGGGAAGTTTAGTGCTGTTTACAAACATTCATTTTTAATTTTCTTCTCCTGCGCTGCAAGCATATATATGATGATTTGGAAAAAAAAGGCCATCCTTCTCTCTCCTTCTCTCTCTCTCTTCCCTTTCTTCCAGTTTATTTATCTATTATATATTACTGTCTGTTTCACTCTGTAGAAATACACAAAATTCCAAATCCGTGTGTTAGTGAAAGTGCTTATCTGTGTGTTTCTAAATTTTTCTAACCAAAGATCTAATATTTAGCTGTATGTAAATGGAAGAACCTCATGAATCAGGGAGGAGATATTTAATCGATATGACGGTTCTGTACTAATATGTACAGACCAATTATCTCAGCCTTATATATTAAATTGCATGCATCCATTTTTCATATCTCCTCATCTGGAGTGGGGCCTCGGGGAGCCTGCAGCCTGTCCCGGGATCACAGACCATGGCTGCAGTGTGCCTGGCTGTGGTGCCAGCCTACTTCATTTCAGTAGTCTTATAGATTCATTTCATTTCAAACTAAGTCTGTAATGCATATTATTACATTCCAGTCTTGTAAAAATATTGTATTTTCTGGAAGAGTTCCTTTGTGAACTAAGCACAAGCAAAATGCTTAACTTCAACCAGAAAAACAACTAATTCAAAAATGAAATTACCAGAAGTGTGAGAATATTATTAATAAGTGATATAATGTAATATAAACTTCTAGTATAGCAGAAACAGGCTCATGTTTTAATGTTGTCATGAGCAGAGGGAGGCTCTAAATGAATAGTAAAATGAAATAGAAACTGTATTTTCAAAGGAGGGTGTTTTTACACTCTGTCCATCTTCCTGCTGCTTACCCAGTACTGCGTCGTCGATCATTTATAACCAATGTAATTTAACCTCTTATTGGTTAAATTTTGAACCTCCTGTTTCGCAAGTGATCGGCTACACAATTACCGCATTAATTATGGCTTTTAATCAGTTGACTTTTCTGTAACTGTGATGTTTCAGCCTCTGATGTTTGCATTGATAAGCTAAATATTTACTGATTTAGCTAAGCAGATGATTACCAAAGAAACGTGCACGTGTTTGTGAATTTAGTTGTAATTGAACCTGAAGTGCAGACAGTTTTGCAGCGTGTTCTTTGCTTGGTTTCTTACCGTGTGACACGCGTGTCGTATTTGCTGAGTGGGGGCCTCGCCGGGATTCTGCTCACGCCCTGCAGAGACACACACGCACCATTGTCCCCTGTGTCGTTGTCATGCGACACACGGCCGGCGGACCCTGGCGCGTGGCTCAGCCAGGCCCTGCATGCAGATCAACGTTCTGCCGAGCAACCCGCCGTTTCCGTTTCCAGGGGCGAGATGGCGCTGCGGGAGAGGATGACACACGGACGGCCAGAAGTGGGTGGCCAGTAGCGGGCCAACGGGCGAGCAGACCTTAGATCCTGCTGCCCTGCAGCCAGGAGTCACGTGGTCAGCGACTTGTTAAATATTAAGCATTTGCTCAGCCAGAACTGGGCCATAATTGAGCGTTTCTGTCAGTTACAAGTTAAACCATTGTTATTGTGCAATTGTGTGTGCCTTCCATGGAGCTGCAAGGAGCTACCTGCTCTCTTTCCCCCTCCATCTCTCTCCCCGCCTCTCCCACGCGCGGTCACTCCCGGACCATGGCGAACCCGCTTTGTTAACGGGCGGATGTGATCGAGGCTTGCACGCCGACGCAGACAGCCCGGCTGGTGTGCGATTTGGCAGAGGGATGGCTATGGAGAAACAGGCGGCCCACGCGGACACACGCGCCGGGCTGCCCACGTGAGTCAGTGTGAGGGACGGTTTCCTTGACGGGAAAATGTATCCAAGTCGCCTAAGAGTCTCTAGGCCCCAGCAGAGATGGGCCATAAGCGGATGCCGCGGATGACATGCGTGATTTCCTCATCTGCAGTGGATGGACCCAGCTTCGGAGATTCCGATTTGTACAGGTGCTGGTCATTCAAGTAGTTTGCCTGCCATCTTTCTCCTCTTGTCTTTCACTCCGTCCATCCCTTTCTCCTCTGCCATGCCCTTGCTCTCTCTGAAGCTGCCATCGATGCTGGGCGTTTGGCACAGGTCCCTCCCTCCCACAGTCGCTCTGTCTCCTCTGTTTCAGGCGTGTCCTTTTGCTTCACCATCTCAAGCGAATCTTGCACTTGTACTTTTTTGCCAAAGCTGCACCGCCACCCCCCCAAAACACACCAGGAGGCGTCAGAGCACGAGACGAGTCCGATGGCACCATCGAGTAAAAGGGGGAAACGTTTAGTGAGCGGCAATCAGGTGCCAGGCAGCCTCAGATAAATCCCGTCAATCGCTCCTCCAAATTTTAGGTTGTGACATGCTTTGCGTTATTAATACAAGGGAACATGGCAAAAAGCGATGCAAAGGCTTACAAGGAAATTAAAATGGCTAGCGAATGGGGCTGTGCTGGACATCATTATTAGTTAGCCCTCACATAATTACTGCTGTTTCACACTGGCTGTTGTGTTGGTATAATGAGTCTTCAGACAGTGTTTTTTTAAGCCAAAAATGTCATCATAAGATTTGAAAACTGGAGGAAACGTATGTTTTTTTTGAAGCCCAAATGGGAGATAGTTGCTCTTAGCCTATGGCTCACGTCACCCCCTCTGCCACCTGCCCCCAGGATGAGAAACAGGACCACGGCCCCCTGCATATGATGCGCATTTGCTGCATTGCATCAGGGTGTCCCTCTCAGTGAGCATCCTGCTATGCCGCTCGATCGACCCCCACACCGGCAATGTCACGCGATATTAAATTGATGCTCTGCACCTGAAACCAACAAGAATAATGGTTGTCACCCTGCGCGTGAGCACATTACAGTTTCCCATAATGCACCACAGGCTCATTCCAGTTACCTCATCCTCAGGAAAGTTAATTACGTTTGTAGTGGCAATTATAAAAGCAGGGCTGTTTGTTTATTGCTGGAAAACCCAGCACGTCCCAAAATTCTGCTATTTCCACGTTTCCTCAATTATTCCTCCTTGTTTTTTTTTTCCCCTTTCTTGTTCAATAATGCATCCATTCTGAAATTAGGCCCTGCCATTTTTCATACCCCCCCGGCCCCCCTGCCAATCTCATCCTCCTTGCCACATCTCCATAATTCTAGCAAGTTCCTTAGTGCTATAACCTGATATGATGGTCGTAAACAGCACAATGGTGAGGCAGAAAACTTTGTGAGTGTGTGGGGGGGGGTTGTTGTTTGCACCTCAGCCGTGAAAATTAACTTGTGTGGCACGAGACATGTCCCACTTTTTGTAAAGCGAGTGCCCTCAGCCTTTGTCTAGATTTACCTCTGTCAGCCTCGCACGCGCACCAGTGTCACAGGCTGCAAACACACTGCCTGCCTACACACCTACAAAAACACCGTACTCATTATTGACCGGGGCTGGTCCAGCAAAAGAGAGAAAGGGTCCAGGAAGAGAGAATCTCCCAGTAATGGATATGCCAGCTAACCAGTGGGTGATTATTAAGAGCAACGAGGGAGAATCGCATGTGTGATTGAACCCTGCCAAAAGTTTGTCCTGGGTCAGGGGGGCAGAGTGTAAGAGGAACAAGGAGGGTTTCCGGAAAAGGCCCAGCAAGACACTTTTTGACATGAAGAGGGAGCGTAGGGAAGGTCAGAGGAGGGGCAAGAAGCAGGGGGTGATGAGGCAGTGACTGTGTGACCCCCCTGGAGTGCGGCAAGGCAGAGAAGCTGGCCATTTTTAATGAATATTTGCTCTCAAGTTTGAAAAACCGAGTCAAGTATACAAACAGTCAGCCTCCGATTATGATGGCAATAAGCAGATAGATGTCGTTAGGGGTAAAAGCCACTTTCTGGGGTGGAGAAAAAGGCAGTACTTTGTAGACCTTTTTTGATGGAAATGGGTTCATTTGCTTTCGATGGGGAAAAACAAAGGAAATTAGTCAAAGTAAATTAATGAAATTGTAGCCAGTAGTGATAATCAGGATGGAAAAGCAGAGATGATGGAGAGGGGACGGTGATAAAGAAGGGGAGGGCAGATTGCCGTGATAAACGACAGCGAAGGGGGGGGTCTAAAGGAAATGAATGCCGCGGTGTTAGAAATGAGGGGAAGTGACACCGAGGAGGTTGGGGGTGTTGTGAGTCAGAGCTGTTTGGAAGGGGAGCATATTAATATGAGCATCCAGCTGATAACATCATGACCTGCTGGTTCAGCTCTGTAGCCACACCGCCCCCTGCCCGTCTTCCTCATCTGCACCGGTGTACAGAGGCATGTGGGGGGGCTCAGCCGACGCTCACGCAGGCACGTACATGCCAGCACGCGCAACGGCACATCGTGCACAGCCGCTGAGACCACCACTGACAGCCGTGTGAAAACAGAGCCCAGGTGTAAATCCTGCACAGGGCTGCTGCTAATGCATGCGATGCAGAGATTTGTTAAACACACACGTAGCATCCTGCGCAGCACAAGGTGGGTACAGCCAGTACACACATTCACAAGGTAATGAGTCTCTGTTTTGTGGACAAAAGCGCAAAGGAATACATCAGCGTTTCGGGGCCACAGGTGAACTGGGTAACGTTACTTAAAGCGGTCGTCTATGATGCACTATAGATGCCTATATACCGCATTATAATGGTCGGTATTAGAATTAAAGATGCTTTGTACTGCATTATGAAGGTTTCCATCCATCCATCCATTTTCCAGAACCGCTTATTCCATTTCGGGTCGCGGGGGGTCCGGAGCCTATCCCGGA
>JAAGVU020000129.1:2900747-2923454 GCA_011763525.2 Mormyrus iriodes
GGGGGGGGGGGGGGGGGGGGGGGGGGGGGGGGGGGGGGGGGGGGGGGGGGGGGGGGGGGTGGGGGGTGGGGGTGGGGCTGTGTGCAGTCAGGCATCTGAAAATGAAATGCTGGGCTGCAGTAATACCCTCCTACGTTAGGAGTAAGCAGCCTTCTGAGAAGCTCCCTGACTGATTAAACTGTGGCCATCAAGTTGCTATACGCTGCCGTTCAAAAGTTTGGGGTCACGTACAGATTCCCATTGAACAGCCTTCATTTCTCAGAACAGCAACAGACTGATGGGTATCTGAAGAAAGTTCTTTGTTTCTGCCCATTTTGAGTCTTTAGTCGAACCCACAACTGCTGATGCTCCAGACACTCAGCTAATCTAAAGAAGGACAGTTTTATATCTTCTTTAATCAATAAACTTAATTTCAGAAGGTTTTTAATGATCAGATTTACCTTATAAAATGATAAACTTGGATTAGCGAACATGACGTGCCTTTGGAACCCAGGACTGATGGTTGCTGATAATGGGCCTCTGTATGCCAGTGCAGATGTTACATTACAATCCAGCTATTTCCAGCTGCAATAGACCTTTACAACATTAACAATGTCTGCACCGTATTTCTGATTAACTTGATGCCATTTTAAATGTACAAAGAAATGCTTTTCTTTTGGAAACAAGGCAATTTCTAAGTGACCCCAAACTTTTGAACGGTAGTGTAGGTTCAAGGCCTAGCTGTGTTACCCTTGTGTGGGACACATAATCTGACTTCTGAAGTCAAAAATATATAGCTGGATAAATGGGTGAAGATTAGCATGGGGGCTGGTGTCACCCAGTGGGGTTGGGATGCTGTACCTGTGATTGGAAGGTCACCTGTTCAAGTCCCATGGCCGGGTGATGTCACCTGAACAAGGCACTTAATCCCTATGGCTCCATGGACTGGCTGGTCTGCTTTCTCAGTTGTACGTTGCTTTGGCTAAAAATGAATGAATATAAATAATCATAGCAATCATAGGATACCTGTGTCTGTAAGAGATCAGTGTCCTGTACTTTGCATATAGAATATATTGTTGGACTTCGGCATGATAATAATAATTACAGCTTACATCTTGCTTTTAGCAAGCAAGCCCACTCTATTCTGTGCAATAATGTTAGCACGCCCGGCCGGGGGGGGGGCAGCCAGTTGCCCTTGGACCCCCAGAGGTTTTATTTCTCCTTATTCGGGAGTTTTTGGTTCTTCTCCTCCATTGTCATCTGGCCTTCCTTCTTTCTTCAGCTAATTTCTTTGTCTTTCCTTTTCCCTGTTTTATGTTACTCTCTCTTAATGTCATGTAAAGTGCTTTAGGCTTTCGACTCTGTTGTGAAAGGCACTATATAAAAATAAATTGAATTGAATTGAATATAGAAGAGCACAAGCATGTGACTAGTGTATTTTCATGGACGTAACTCTGAGAAGTGCCTTAGTTTCTCAGTATTGGCATCTCACACACACACACTGGTAATCCTGCTCGACTCTGTCACCTTACATTCCACTCCCCAATCCGGAAATCTCATTTATAGCTAAAGGGTCCCCAGATGGATGGTTCGGTAAGTCAGTTCATTGCTGGTCACCGGCCCGTGGTGTTACTGCAGGGACCCGTGACATCGTTATGTCGTACGTGTCTGTCTCTCTCCGTGTGGCTGACCACAAGAAAAGCATATATGTGACATTTGGCTCTGATGTTGGGAGCTGGAGTGAGGGCCATTTGGGGCCGGTGGGGTGAAGATGGAGCTCGGCAGAAAGAGAGGATGGAGAAAGATGAGAAGGGACAGGATGGGGGGAATGGGGCGAAGGCAAAGGGAAAAATGAGGAGCAGTCGCAGGCAGAATGGAGAAAATGGGAAGCCGGAGGATAAGGGATGGTATCTAATGAAGGTCTGTCTGTCTGAAAGCCTCGCAGTGTAAATCCCTGTACAGTTGGTGGTGCTATAATAGCAAACGTTAGTGAAATACAAACATGATCACGTCCATGTGAAGGCAGGGCGTGGCACCGGGGAGGGCAAACCCTGACCAGTTAAAAATCAATCAGGGAACGGGTTGATATCATTCATCCTGCAAATGGGGGGCGCTTTGGGTTGTTTTGCACTATTCAGAAGAGGGCATCGTTCTCACTGGAGCAAACCGGTTCGTTTGCAGCCCTGTTACTGCTCCCTTCTTTTGTGCTGGCGGCTGATTTAAAGAGATGGTGCTGCAGAGTCAACCTCGCTTCAATTATCACCTTTTAAGCAGCTGCAAGGTGCAGAACTCCAAGCCAGGACCTTTGTGCAGATACCATTGGAAGGAAGGAAGGATGTTCTGTAGCATGGACTTGGGGGGGTGGGTAGAATGGGCCCTAGTACCTGAAAACTGAGCGCCATGCTTTTCTGAGAGCTGAGAGAGCGAGCGGTGTGGGGGACGTGGGGGGAGTGAAGAGGGAGGTTGCGAATGGGTGGACAGGGTATGCTGTTTTGAATGTATCATAATGCACCATAATGAGGACAGGTCATTGTCAAGGAGCGAGGGATGATGGAGAAAAAAATTGCAAAAGAAGAAAATGGGGTGAGCAGTATTTACAAGGAAAGACAATAATAGCCCCTTGTATCTGAGGTATGGGGGCCATGACATCACCGTTCTTTCGGTTGGAATAGCGTTCTGCTGTCACGGCAACCACTCTCCTCCAGCTGTTGCCAGGCACCGGTCTCCATGGAGATGGGGGTAATGTTGGTTGAGTGGGGGGCTGGGGTTTACAAGTGGGGATGAGGGGGGAGTCAGCAGAAGGTTATATGATGTCATTAACAATGGTGGCGATGCTAATATCCCTAAACATGATAACAGGGTCAGTAGTAATTGGGATAGCAATTATGATAATGTCTTTTGTGCATCTCTAATTATGTCAGAGCTGATCCTGGTCAGGAAGAAGGAGCAGGGAGATGGTCTGTCTGAATATAAGAAGGCAGAGGTCACTGGGAGTGGGACGCTCTGGTGATGGGACTCTCACTCCCTCTGGCTCGGTCGCCAGGCCGCTGTCTGTCTGCTGGTGAAGCAGCTCCTTCTCTGCGACAGTGTGACTTTCTTTGTCCCTCTTTGTTTGATGTTTGCCGCTCTATCGCCTCTTCAAGGGCCGTACTGCCTTTGCTCTAAATGAACAGCGCTAAGCACTTTGTTCTCACAGATCGTTTACCTGTCCTTCCAGATCTACATACTCCAGGATATCATGCTTCAGCGGCTCAGTCTTGCACAATATCTGCACTGTGCTCAGGTGTAATCGGAGCCCCTCCGCACCTATAACCGCAGAGAAATGTAACGCTGCGGTGTGGGGAATGCTGCTGACTGCGCTCGCTCTCCCACACGTACCGCCTCACAAATTTGCATTTATTTATTTGCCGAAGTTTTTAAGTTAATTAGCTCATGTCCAGGGGAAACGATAATTGAGTCCAGAGGGAGGACAGGAGAGCCAATGAGGAGGAAAAAGAAAAGGAGAGGTCAGTGGGAAAGGAAGAGTGTGCTGTATAGGTGTGTGTGATTTTTGGAAGAAGAGGCAGAGAATAAAGAATAAAAGCGACTGAGGGACAAAAAAAGTGGCTGGAACTGCCTCAGAATGGAAATGGAGGATTAGAGGAAAAATAGTTCACTGGGTAGCAATACAAGCCTGCACCTCCGGTGTGTGTCTGTGTGTGTTTGTGTGTGTGTGTGTGTGTCTGTCTGTCTGTCTGTCTGTCTGTCTGTCTGTCTGTCTGTCTGTCTGTGTGTGTGCCTATGTGTTTGTGTCTGTCTGTGTCTGTGTGTGTGTGTTCTTTCCTCCATTGTACCTGGGTTTTCTCCTGCAGTCCATAGATATGCAGTTAGGTTAATTGGTTTCTCTAAATCACCCGTTGTGCATGTTCAGTGATCAAGGTGGGACTTATGCACAAACTAACCTGGGGCCTCCAAATGTTTTTTTTCTGGCTGTTACAGCAGTATTTGACTAAGCCCATGACTTAGGGGCCCCCACCCACCTAAATTCAGTACTGCCTGTGATGGACTCGCATCCTGTCCACTGTGTCCCCTACCTCGCACCCTGACCTTCCTGGGACTGACCCCAGGCTCGCAGTGACCCTGCACCAGATAAGCACTTATGGAAGATAGACTGAGGGATGGATGAATCATTCCAGAGAAATAAACGCACATGAGAACCTAGAATGATGCCCCAGTCTCACGAACATGTAACAGAACGTGTCAATGCATCGTTGCCAAGGCACTCCTATAGCCTGGTTGCATGGCCATGATACTGGTACCACCATATGAAGACGTGGAGGAGTATGAGTTTTGGAGGGACGGCCGCAGGTGGAGACGAGGAGAATGAACATGGAGGGACGGCCGCGGGTGGAGATGAGGAGAATGAGCATGGAGGGACGGCCGCGGGCGGAGACTAAGAGAATGAGTATGGAGGGACGGCTACGGGTGGAGATGAGGAGAATGAGAATGGAGGAACGGCCGCGGCTGGAGATGAGGAGAATGAGAATGGAGGGATGGCTGCGGGCGGAAACTAAGAGAATGAGTATGGAGGGACGGCCGCGGGTGGAGACTAGGAGCGGCAATCTGGATGGAGTCTGTGCGGCCAGGGGGAAGGATAGAAGCAGAACAGGGAAAATGATGAAAAGATAGAGAGAGGATAGAGAGAGGCATGAAATTGAACCAGTGAATAGAGAAGTGGTGATAAACCTTATTCTTCCTTGGGGGACTTTAGCACTTCCAGTCAATCATTCTTTTAATCCCCCCTCTATCTATCTCTCTCTTACACACACACACGCTCACAGACACGTAGACACACACACACGGTTCCTCTCCTTCAGTGTGTCTGTGTCTTATAGTGGCCACAGTGTTTGCGTTTCTCTCTCTCTCTCTCCCTGTCCCTCTCCCTCTGCCTCTCGCACTCCCTCTCTCTCGCAATCTCCTTTCCTCCCACTGCTCGTTTCTCTATTTTAAATCAATGAATCAGAATGGCCTCCCCCCATCTTTTCCCCCATCTCTCCCTCTCTTGCAGACGGTTTGTCCATTTTCATAAAGCTCGCTCTGTATTGCTGTTTTTGGCTGTTGAATTGTTACACAAGAGTGCTAGAGAGGGAAAGTACATGGTCTGTTGTGACAAACACAATGACCCACAGTAAAAACACAGTGACCCACACACGCACAAGGACACACACACACACACACACACACACTTCTTTGTGTGTTGTACACACTGTGATTATGCAAGAATAAGTAGCAGTATTTAATGGACATTATTCTAATGTTATTTACACTACAAGCAAACTGCTTTCCAGTTTAGCACACAATAAAACAGGAAGGCCCCAAATCGAAAAAAGATGAATTTGAACTGGTAATCCTATTTGTTGTATTTAATTGAAAGCTTGCTGAAAAGCTGTCTTGTTATACTAAAGGAAAATGGTCCAAAGTGAAGCATAAATTTTAAATATGTCAAATACGTTACAAGCAAAATTAGGTTTCAATTCACAGCCCCTTGAATAATGCGTGCGAGTCAGGTATTCTGCTATGGTGAAGGAATTCAAATTAGTGCTTCTCCTGGGTTTACCTACGGGGGGGGGGGGGCATTGTGGCAGCAGCAGCTGTATTTGCAGTGATAGGGGGAGGAAAAGTATGTGAAACTGGAAGAGATGTTCCTTTAGTTCTGGACAAAGAGAAAGGAGAGTTTGAGTCTGTCACACAGCAAAGATGCTTGTGGATGGGAGGAACGTAACAGTGGTTAGGAAGAAAGAGATGCACAAGCTGGGAAGGAATTTAAAAGTACAGGCCAGAATGAGTACCACAGGAAAATTTCAGTGAAACGAATTGGGAAGGTACTAACATTCAGAAATAACTCAAGCAAAGAGGGGCAGAGCGGGTGCAAGACAGACAGTCACAGATGGAAATGGGGGAATGGATAGAGAAGGTGACAGGAAGAGAAATGGGAAGCCATTGGGGTCATGTAAAAATCACAGGGATGAAGTGGAGAGAAATAAGATGGGGGGGTTATAACAGCTCCTTTATTGTCAAAGTCAAATGCCGCCGGTCGCTGTGACAACATGCAAATGAGATGCAAATAAGTGGAACCCTAGGAGGAGGGCTTGTTGTCAGGGTGACGTTGTCATGACGACCTCCAGTGATGCGCAGCACAGGAACACAACTGGGGTGGGGGGTTTTAACACTGGACAGTGAAATAAGCAACTAGGAAAAAGAGAGGTCAACTGGAGGGGGGTAGTGGGAGAAGAAAGAGTTGTTTATACTGGAAAGAGCAAAGGAGAAGAAGACAGTACTGGACAGATTTAGCCGGGAGAAAACAAGGGACTGAATGGGAACGAATAATTATAAAAACAGGGGAGGGGACTTAACATGCAGTAAGAGAGGCTGGGGCTCTATATTTGTAAGGGGGGGGGCTCAAAAAGAATTTATTAAAAGGAGAGAAAAAGAGACTATACAGATGAAATGGGGAGATGGCACCTGACAAACGGCAGGATGAAGGTTGAGAGCAGAGAAGAGACAGAACTGCCACTTCCATCTTGGCTGTAAACATGACGAAAGAGGCAGGGCGAGGCAGAAAGCAGAACAGCAGGTAAAAAGCGAGGGGAGGCAGGTAATGCAGGGGAGAGATAAGGGGTCCTGGAAATGGGGATGTGCGAGGAAATGGGGAGTTAAGGAGAGGAGGGGAGCAAAGGGGGGCCAGGGGAAGAGAGAGGGCCGAGCCAGGGCATGCTTTACAGATTGCCAAGGGGGGCGGGGGATGAGAGAGCAGGAGTGCAGGCTACAGATTGCTCACAGCAAGAGATGTTCTCTTCCCCATCCAAGCGCCACGTCGCACACAAGCTTGCATATGCCGTTATTGCCGTCCTCCCCAGGCCCTTTCTGACCACCATGCACCCCCCCCATCTACCTGCACATCCGTGTAGAAGTTAGATGAAATTCATAGAAGGCATTTGCTGGGCAATTTTAGGAGCACTTTGGTTTCATTTTTAAGTTATCTGTACTCCACAGTACACTAACGGTAGCCGTGTATGCATAATCGGAAAAATAATTAGGATTCGAAAGCGCAAACGATGAGAAGTGACCGAACGTGCCAAGCTGGAGCAGAGTCCCAGCAGGGCAGATAATTACTCGCTTCCCGGAATCAAAGGCCCCCCCGTCCCCAAAGTGAGTGAGGAAGCTTCTGGAACCTTTTGGCAAGTTGGCCCATGCTGCCGACTTTCTGCCACTGTCCTCCCGTGTTCCATTTTCTCCCTTTTATCTTTATTAATTTGTTACCACGAGGTCGTCCACCAGTGCAAGCAGGGATCAGCTGTGATGGCGGTAGTGTTAAATAGGTCCAGAACCACAAACCAGACCACAGGTCCTTGCTGCAAACCACGGGGTAGGGTCCTCCTTCAACCGCTGATCTGTATGGCCCCACTGCTGGGTGGAACATAGTTGTTGATGCTGCTGGATGCCTGCTGCTGGCTCCCAGAGATGCTCCAAATCGGGACATGAAGCCGGGGCAGAGGGTCTACACTAAAGAGAACTGCCATCAGGCGTCACCCCACATGGGACCCACTGCCTGACAGCAGGTGGCGCTCTTCCCACTGCATCCCTTTGCTTTGTCCACCGAGTAGAAAAATGATGCAAAAACAACAGACAACAGAAAGACGTCAGAGACGGCTTTTGTCTGGCGTAGCCAAGCTGAGGACAACAGGCTAAGTGTTTTTAGGGTTAGGTGGGTGGGCTGTGGCTGTGGGTGTGACTCTGAGCAGACAGGCCGTCTAACTGCATGGACGGCACAGGGAGCCACAGATAAATGTAAAGATGGACCGAGAGGGCGGACAAAAATGTAAAGAATGGACATTGAGGATTTGGGAATGAGAAGTGATGCACGTTGGCCTCTGAATTATGTGGAATTTTAGCCTCTGGCTAACATCAGCACTGACAGACTGATCTAGTGACTGTTACACATTTATGCTGCTGTGGCTATAGAACCTCCATCCACAGCCAGATACAAGCTCTCCTATGTTCTGCCTTGTTTCGTCTTTGTTGCGAATGAACAATAACTGTCCTTTATAACAAAATAATCCCTCCCCCCAATTTTCTGTGGGATTTGTCATTCCAGCCCCCCCCCCCCCCCCCCCCCCATAAACGGGCATGACCACATAACCCCCAAAGGGGTGTCCCCATAAGCCTATAACTGCAAGTAAATAAGCCATGCCTGGGGCCTCCAGGTATCCTGTAACCAGTGTGTCTCCTGCAGGCACCTTCAGTGGAGTTTTCATCAGACATTCTGCTTGGTAAATTGAAAGCAGAGGTGTAGCCTTCATCTTTAACCCCTCCCCCCGGCCATTCTCTGAACCCTGCTTGGCTGCACAGTCTGTGCCAGACACCTCCATCATACTAAATAATAGGAGGGTGGTCGGGACACTGACGGAACAGGAAGGAGTAAATTGTTCACCTGAGATAGTCACCGAAGATGGAGACTGCAGAGAGACGGGGGATAGAGGCTGGTGTGAATCTGTGTGGAGTCGGGGGACAGATTAAATGTTTAATGCTCAATGGCCTCTCCCCCCGTGTCTTCAATCACTATGGAATCTTCCAAGGGAGCAACATCTCCAATTGGTTATGAGTTAGGAGGCGTGGTGGCAGTCGAGAAGATGATAGGTGTAAAATGATGGAATGTGGACCAGAAAGATAAGGAAGGCAAATACCAACATAATGACTTGCAAAAGGACACTAGAATGAACTAAAAGAGCCTATTGTATTCTTCTAGGTTTGGGAAAAGGGGTAATTTCTAGTAAAAGGCCGCTGTTAACAGAATCTCAATATATAAAAAAAATTCAGGGGGCCCGATGGTGCCGCCCACACCGAAGACGCCTCGCTAAAGAGAGAGTAAGATAATCCTCAATATCTCCAGTTCTGTTGTGAAGTACAGATGCGTTTGTTGGCCAAGGAACAATCCGAAAATATCCTAGGAAAGCTGATCTGGTAACAGTGTGTCAAATCAATGCAGAAAATGCAGCAGTGTGTAGGGGTGGGGGGCAGCAAGTTGGAAATTAACAAAAGGATGAGAGGATTAGAGAGGCAGAAAAAAGATGAGGAAATAGATAATGCAGTGACAGATTGTAATTAGATCAGGACAGCTGTCTTTCTCAGTGGTGATTCCTGTAATCCACACCCGTGCAAACCCTCCCCCCCCCCAACACACACATACACACACACATACACACGCCGTCTGCTGGACAATAACTGGGCAGATAAACCTGCAATATATTAGCACCGCTGCTAATTTAGAGAGAGTGGAGGGAAAATAGAGCGGGGGGGAGGGATGAGTAGCAGGGAAAAATTAGACAGATTTGCATTTTAAAATGAATGCCACAAGCAGACCTTCTAATTATTCCAACTCAATCCACCTTCTAATTCTCATTTTCTCTCGTTCCCCATTTTCCTGCCGATGTGAGCTAAAGCATAATGATGTTTGGTCTGTGAAATTGCACGTGCCGTCTGCACGGCTCCCTGTCTCTGAGGGCAGCGTCCAGCTCCCTTCTGTGACGCCTCTGAATTAACCCTCTTTTTCTGCATGACACACCTCATGTAGAGCCCATTCAAGCAGTTTGACCATGCTGCATTAATCTCTCTCATCTTTCTCATGCCTCCATCTCCCAGGCTCTCTCTCTCTCACTATATATATATATATATATATTTTTTTTTTCTTCTGTGATCTCACATTAACCTCTCTGCGCGACACTGTCCTCTTCTCCCTTACTTCCTCGCCCGTCGCATTGCTCACCCTAAAAAAAGAAAAAAAAGGGTTGTTATGTGAGCTACGTGTTAATTGGCTGTGGAACTTCATTAATATTCTCCTTGCGATTCTGCTCGTCAAGAGCCAGGCCCAGAAACTGATGAGTGTGTGACTTCTCTCTCTCTCTCTCTCTCTCTCTCTCTCTCCGGAGAACGAGAGGTGGAAATAGAGAGAGTGAGTGAATGAGTGAGTGAGTGAATGAGTGAGTGAGGGAGCGAGGGAGGACAAAAACACAAGGTGCAGAGACCGGCTCGGGGTTACTAAGGAAGAAAGATGATGATTGAAAACCTGTGAAAGGAGGGTTATTGAGCGAAAGAGAAAGGGAGGGTTGTATTGTCATTTTGGAGAGTAATCATATTGTTAACTGTCAGTGAATTGGCGTAAAGAAGGCCAGGCTTTCGCCAGTGTGCTGTCGGAGCACAATAGCACAATGCTGTACCCGGCACTCCATTATCATGGTTACTATCCTGCTGATCGAGCCTTTCGTCATCACTTCCGCCATTAGAAAGGTCCTTATTAGGGGAAAATAGCCACGATGCATATGGATTGTTGAAGTCTTTCTATACAGAAATGGACAGGGGCTCGTCTCACAGCCCAGTAAGCTGGAGAGCTGCAGGCAGGCTGGCCTGATTGGCAAGTACCTGTGGTCAGAGCAGGATGGCACAGAGAGTAACAGAGCTCAACCTGTAGATGGGAGCGAGGGGGAGGCCGCTAAAAAAGGCCCCCTCAGGCAGTTCCCTGCACCTGCTGGGCTATGAGTCAGACAGCAGCACTGATCGCAGCTACACCTGCAATGCCACGTTGGGAGTGAACGGATGACAGGGAAGAGTCATCTATCTCTGCCAGGCGCTGTTTACATGCAGCAGGCCAGCAGGCGAGCATATAGCTGGCTTCATGAAAACAAACATGAGGTCCATGATGTGGACTCCTCACCGTATGGTGTATGCAGGATACCAGAGTAATCTCACGAATGGCAGTGAAGGCTCAAAACCTAAGAAAAGCTACCGAATAATTAATTGCTATTTTAAAATCTGACTCCTCGTGTGTCTGGCCCAGCTGGGAGACGATGTGCTGTTTGACACTTGGTGCTTGCGGGTCCCCAGCGCTCTCCCAAATCGCGGCACACTTATGCGTATCTAAGCCACTTTTCTCCATGACAATAAATGACGGGCTTGGATCTGGAAGGAGGCACAGAACTCTTAATGGCACCACACTGCCAGACCTGGGAGGCTCAGGCTAGCTGGGCCGCGACGTTGTAGGGGCTCCAGCAGGGCTGGAAACCAGTGAGAACGGCTGACAAGACGTGGTTGAGCAAACCCCAGGAAAACGAGTGGGCATGTGGAAGCACAAGATGAGGCACGTTGGAGGGAGCAGCTTCAGGACGAGGTTCGGCCTGGTGCGTGGCGATCAGTCCACTCATATGAAATGTGACAAAAATGCCCCGATGCATGCCAGGGCCCGCACACTCCATGCCAGGGCCTGCACAATCCTGCACGCAGTTTCACTGGCTTGTCTTCATCATCTGGCAGGAAACAGATGAAATTCCATTATCAGAACCATTACGACTATACCTCCACCCCATATCTTTTCATGCTAAAATTGCATTGAGGAATACATTTTTAATCTCTGATAAATAGTCAGTAAGATCTCGCATTGGAAACGCCATCACTTTTCCTGATGCAGAGATAGTGATTAGGGACCAGCTCCCGCATGGTGCCCAGAATGTTTTTCTGGTTTTAAGAGTATTTATAATTGACATCTTTGGAATTAAATGTGCTGAAGATGTTGCTGGCACACCTGAACAAGCTAAGGTTCCTTTTTAGGGGTGTAATAATATTTAATATTTCCATCACAGCCCAACTTAAGCCGTTTAAGTGCTTTGGCAACACTTATTCCACTGTGGTGCCGATGAAGCCCATTAAAATTCTGATTTCAGTGTGAATTGGGAAGAGAGAATGAAGGATGGAGCCACGGCTGCTTTTTCATAAATGTAGCTCAACAAAGACAGCAAACGGATTACAGCACTGCAATGGAAGACAGCTGCACACAGGAAATCCTGCATTCACAGCAGGAGGGAGAACATGACACAGGACAGCATTTACATGCCTGCTCACTGGTGCCAGCGCAAGGGGAACAGCTGACGGAACTGGGTTTGTGAAGACAGATGAACAAACCGGGATCGATGAGAATGGGAGGAGATCATTGGTCCCGAGTGATGATGGAGTTTGGGTTACTTGTGGCAAAGGAACCAGCTAACAAATGCAGGTTATTTAGAATGGGGGGGTAGGTGGAACAAATCAGTGCAAACAAACTCAGTGACCTCTGCTCATTCCCACAATGTACCCGATTAAACACATTTATATGGTCTCACACACACACACACACATTCAGTCACAGGGGCACGGCCAGCACTGGACCCTCAATAGACTTCTCATAAATCCTCATAAATGATAAGAAAGGATTCCCAGAACTCTGTAAGCTCGGTGTATTACCGTGGCAAGCGGATGACTGGCCGATTTGTGATCTGAAGCGACAGGGTCAAACAAAAGTCTTAGCCAAGCAGATACAACTATATACCCTTAGTGAATAGATACAGGCAGGCGCTGGCCATGTGTCTCTTTGGGGGATGTCAATGGCTAGCCTTGTTGCCTCCTCATCCCAACCCTTGCAAAGGAAACAAATATGTTAAGTATGCCATCCACACTGGCACAGCCTACACAAACAATGCCGAGACAGCAAGAGAAAGGGGAAAACCGGGCATACATAAAAGCAGAGCCGGGAGACGGATCCACATTAAACCGAGGAGAAAATCGGAATTGCAGATCGGCACAGGAGGGACAGCGAGAGACAACCTGGTCAAGGGGTAATGTGGGCTGCTGTTTTTCCAGGCAAGGAGGAAGAAGACTAGGACTGAAATCACGGAGAAAGTTGGAAATAAGGAAAAGCTGAACGGGATCGATCTGATTCTGGACACAGTGATGGATTCTGTATTGGTTAAGGAGTGACCCGTTATGGTTTGAGACGGCGCAGGACATTGTTGGACGGGATCACATTGTGCATTCCAGGAATCATTTGTCAATATTTATGGTAGCAACATAAAACAAGAGGTTCGACTAACAATCCCGCGGTTTGTAGCTCCATATATCGGCACTTGTGAGGACATCTTTTGACGTGCTCAGACAGCAGTGCGGGAATAGGGGCGTCCACTTTGGCGCAATCCAGCCTGCAGGTGAAATCTGTGGAACCACTTCTGCTCCCAGTCACTGACTACAGCGAGCTGCAGGTGTGCTGTTAAGACAGGCTGTCCCCGACAGGGGACGGCGACAGCCAGCAGAGGGCACTTTGTGGAGGCAGACCCACGCTCCTGACCCCACCCGGTGCCTCACGCCCCTCTTGTCGGACGGCCTGTACAGAGGGGGCATTCACAGCCCCAGCTCAATACACAATGAGGCCCGGTCTGCGATCTCTCCTCCTGGGCGCTCCACTGGCTCTTTGGACCACTGTCCTGCTTTCCTTGGACCGTAAGTCCATCTGCCTTTCCTCCGCATTGCCTGGTGAAGAGAGGGAGAGACAGAAGGATGGATAGGGTGAGAGAAGAGCAGAAAGATGGGGACAGACTGCAGACATTGATGCCTGTGGGGTTGGGGGGGTGTCAGGTTGAGCAGCAAAGGATTATCTGAGATTAATTGGTGTGGTGTTGCTGTTAGTCATAAAGGTAAAACCATTCATTCTGTGCATTAGTTTGACCAGTGATCAGAATACTGCCCTGGAAACAGACACCTTGTGTGTTGCATGTGGGGAGCGACTGATTGCTTGCCATTAAAAAAGAACAAAGAGGCTGTAAACGGCATTCAGAGATATAATTGTGATTTGTGCCAATAATTTTTTTTTGAATTGGAAATTTAGAGGGTTAGTCAGGTCAAGGGTGCTGAGCTGTAATGCTGTGTTCTGGCGGTAAATGGCCCCTGAGGGGCAGCTGATGTGTAATTGTTGAGTAAATATCCTTAAACGGCTATTGTGACATGTGGCAGTAACAGTGAATGCGTCACTGAGGATAGACGTCTGTCTGTAACCTCTGGCACAGTCTGCTGGAGGCCTAAAACCTGGATTAGCATTGGAGAACAGAGATAGCGAGAGTCGTGGGGTTTGAAGCTGGCCTGGGGCGGGTGGAGAGACACCGAGAGAGAATGACTTTGATGGGGAAGCACAGAGAATGGAATGAAGGTCAGGGGAAAGGGGTCGCCAAGAGGGGCTCAGACAGACCACAGCCGTTGGCACGGTGACGAGGAGGGCTGAGAGGAAGGCCTGGCTCATCACGGGGGGGTGGAGGGGGGGCGACTTTTTGGCTGCAATGATGGAAGTTAAGTAGAGAGCACTGGGGGGGAGAAATTGAGGGTGGAAGAGAGGGATGATGGGAGCCAGGCAAATGAGACCCATAGAAGGGGACAGTTATTGTCGAGTGGTATATGAGGTGAGGGCTGCAGCGAGAAGCAGGGGCGGGGGGACCTTTATTCCTTTCCCTCCCAGAGCTCCTGGGTCTCCCCATCCCTGCTGCCATCCTCCCCGTCGGATAAAAATAGGGTGATTATGCCGCAGTCTTGAACTGCAGAACAAATCACATTTACTGACTGAGGGAAATAAATGTGCAAAGAGAGAGAGAGAGGGAGAGATGGAGAGAGAGAGATGGAGGCAGGGGCATCACAGAGACCGAGGGGAACAACAAGAACAGCCAAGAGATCAGGAACGGATAGCTGGAGTGAGAGAATGAAGGGAGGTGTGGGGGGTGGGCTTCAGCAGGACAAGAAGACAGTGGAAGGAGGGAAGCCAAACAGAAAGAAGACAGGGGAAGAGAGATGGAGGCTGAAGTGAGGGGGTGTGGATGGAGGGAAGGATTAACGAGGAGAGAACATGGAGAGGTAGTGTGTAGGAGTAAAGGAGGGAGAAAATAAGATCAGAGGAGAAACTAAGGCGAGCAGGGAGAAATCAGGAGGCTAATAAAAGTACGGATGGAGCAAGTGAGAAAGAAAGGAGGTATAAAAAGTAGGAAAGGGTGGAAAAGCTGGAGACAGATGATGAGACAGAAAAAAGGTGTCAGACAGAAGAGAAGGGGGGGGTGACAGAATGAGGTAATGCGGGGCACAACGTTGTGTTTGCAGGAGATTATCTTTTATTTATAGTTGGAATTTTTCACAGCAGTCGATTGGCGAAGTGCAAGATTCCTGGGAGAGGCTGACTTTTAATTTTAGACACGGAAGTGGCGTGCAGAATTGTCAGTGAGAATGGGAACATCATTGTATTCTCACAGGTCCCGCCCGTTTTCAAAGCCAGCTGCTTCATGTGCATCTAATGACCTAAAGTTAAAGTCTCTGAGAGGAGACAGCGAGCTGTAGCGAATTCACGAGGGGAAGAGGGAAGGGGTGAGGGAAGGGGCCAGCAAGGGGAAGTTGAGGTGAACGTGGGCAAGAAGAAGAAAAAGGACAAAAGGGTAAAGCTGAACGTGTGTGTCGAGAAAAGCCTGCCGGGGAGTGGCGGAAACACAAACATGAAGAAAGCAAATATAAACGGACTTCCCAAAAAAGTACGAGCAGGCAGACGGCGGCTGCATTATCGCCAGGCCGCGAGCTGGGGTCCGAGTCTCCCCCAGGGTCTCGTTTCCCGGCTGTAACTCAGGCCACTAATCCTGGCACTAAAGCGGCCCTTGCGATTTACTGCGGCTCGAGAGTCATGGTGCACCTGGCTGCCCGCCCCCCCAACCCTACCTTCCTCCACCAGCCATAACTCACCCCTTCTGCAGGGCCATGGAGCTGATATGCTCTTGTTTGTTTATTTGTATATGCGTGTAGTATATTTATTTATGTATCTGGAATTATCACCCATCGCCAGGGATGGCACGTCCCGTAAATAAGGCCCTGGTTTTAGGAGCTCCATGCAATCCTTTTCTTATTCATATAATTATTTTTGTAGCTACACACTGCCCCCGGCTGGAGGTTCGGTGCATGGCAGCTAATTTGAGACTGGTTTTATGTACTTATCATCAATACAATGGCTTCCTATTGATTGCCGCCTCCTGGAAAACCCTCTGGGATTTGTTGTGTTCTTGGTCGCTGGCTCAGTTTGAACGGGCAGCTCTTTTGTTTTGCACGGTTGCAGGTATCGGTGTGCAGTGACTGCAGCGCGGCCCGTTGCTGAGTGACAAGGGATGGGGGGGGCACGTGGCGGCTCTGATCGTGGCGCTGCTGCTCCGCATTTGGCCAGCTGTGGTGGCATTGTGGGGGCTTCCTGCCAGTCGGGGTCCTCCAGTCGCTCTGGCAGGAGGTGTAGGCGTCCGATGCACGTCATGCCACCCACCTTCGTTTGTGCCTCAGTGCGCTTGGCGTGGAGGGCTGGCAGCTGTGCGCCTCTGCAGTGATTAAACCGCTGCTCGGTTAGTCCTGTTTTCACCTCTCAGACCGAATTACTCTGTAAGTTCACAGTATTTAACGGTTAATAGTGCTGATGTATCTGTAATTAGCGCGGGTGGGACCTACGCTTTTTTAGTATACCATTGCCAAAACAATGGCTGCTAATAAAGGGACTAATAACATTAGATAATAATTAGGAGGCTGGGGGCATCGCTGATTCCCTGTGATATGAATCACAATATTAGTGAAAGGAAAAAGATTAATAATGGACACGATTACAATAATAATTGTCTGGGATTTAAGGATGGACTCTGTCCCTTCCTGTCTCTCCCCCTGCTTCTCTCATTATGGCTCAATATCCAGACTGTCAATATTTTATTAGCCCCCCACCCCCACCACAACCCCCTTCATGCCCTCACACACTTGGTATTGTATCAAGTTGAATAAAGTCAGAATTAAATTTAAATGAGGTTAGATTGGAAGCCTTTGCTGTGATGAACCGCTCATCTTCCCCGGGCTCTTGGGTTAGAGTTTGTTTTCTTGGACATTTGGGTCATCAGCTTTGTCCTGTGAGGGCTCTCGCTGACTCGACTCAGAAACACTCTTCGGGTTGAAGAACTCTTCCATTTTCTCTGCTATTACACTTCCTGTCTTCCTCCCCACTGGAAGAATTCACAGTTGAAAGGCGTCTTTTTTACTTCTTGGGAGAAGAATCTTTGTTATTGAAATTATTCCTCTAGAAATGTCTACTGGAGCAGTAAACCGCCTAAAAACATAATTGTAAATGAGACATTAGTGAGACATGCGGGCAGTACCTGCTATTTTAGATGGAGACATGTTATGAATGGAAGTGAGGGGAAGAAGGTGTTGAAATCCGACAGCAATCTGATTTTAAAATGTCCTAAGATCTTTCAAGGCATGAGAAGATCTAACTACTCTTCTGAAGCAAAGATGGGTCATTAGAGAAAGGAGAGTCAAAGTGGTTGATTCTCCTTATAACCACGGTAACAGTGATGCCCTCGAGAATAATTTGAATAGGAAATCCGGAGATTTTCACCATTTTATTTCTGTCCTCTGGCTCCACCAACCTGCTTCTCCATCCTTCTTGATATGATCACGCTTGTAAAATGTTTATATTTTCTGAAGCCTTTCCCCTTCGCTTCTCGATGCCGAGCCCCCCCCCCCCACCCCCATGACTCCGGGCGAGGGTTGGCTGGCAGAAGCCAGTGCGAGAACTATGCAAACTGTGGGGTTTTGTTCAGTCACGAAATATCGGGGAGGAGTTGGAGGTAAAATTGATTTTAAAATGCTGAAGCGAGGCGCTTCCCAGTGTTTCAGCACAGGGATACGCGCAGTGATTGTGAGTGAAGGGCAACTTAATTTCGCAAATACATTCTTCAATAGTCAGAAGAGGGGCGTGTCATTTTCATTATCTGTGGGCGACTGGGAAGAGAATGTAATTTGGAGTTTTCAAAAACGTTCCAGCTTTTTTTGTGCTTTCTCCTGTCTTCTTTCTGCTTGTGTTTAAATAGCAGTTAAATTGCAGCCTCCCTCCCTCCCTCTCTCTCCTCCTCCTCCTCCTCTTCTTGTCCAGTGCGATGCCAGGCGGTGCAGGCTGAGAACGTCACCGTACTGGAAGGAGGAACCGCCCAGATTTCCTGTCGGCTCCAGAACTATGACGGCTCCATCGTGGTCATCCAGAACCCGCGTCGGCAGACCCTCTTCTTCAACGGAACCAGGGGTGAGTGTCTCAGGCAGTAGGGTGCCACTTCAGCACCACAATTTCCAATATAAAATGTGCCTGCGGGCCTTTGAGCCGAGCCTCAGTGGGCCAGGGTCGTGGAGAGAGCTTCCCGCGGACGCCTGAGCACTCTTCACCACACGCCTGAGCTGGGCTCCTGGAAGAGCGCCACTCCTTGCCAGCTTTGACCCATTAATCCTCTCTCCACTCGTCTCGAGGGCTTTCCCGCTTTCCCTGTTGCCGGAAGCAGCATGTAATCGTTATTCTTCCCTGTCTTAGTTCCACAGGTAGGAGTGACTCCTGGGGGGTGCGATAGCACCTGATTGTTTATTAACCATAGCGGGGGTGTACTGGGGCTATGGGGAGTCCTACGAAAAGGAGCTGAATCCTGAAGTGTGCCTTTAGAGGTGTTTCCACATGGTTCCCCTTTGTCGATAACACCGTCCACATGCAACGCCTCAAAACGTGTGGAAAGAAAGCTGTGGCATTTCGCCAGGGCCTGATTGCGAGTGCCATTCAGAATCTCATCAGGGCGCCATTGGGGGAGTGTTTTCCTCGCCGTTCTGCCGCCTGTGGCATAGTGGGCGCGTGCAGATGCATGTGCACACACACGCTTGCAAATACGTAACCGCCGTACCTCTGGATCGTGATGAGCGATGTTAAGCAGATGCCGAGATGTTTTACGCTCATGAGGCCCGGTGGAAAAAGCAGAAAGCGACGGGGATCTGAACAAGGCTGACGCAGCTGATATGAAGCAAATGTGGGGATTTTTATCACACAATGCACACCGAGTTTCTGTCATTACCATTATCTGTTATTATTATCCCCCTTTTGCTATTGATTTCTCTTTTTCTTTGACAAGAAAGGAGTAAATGTTTTTCACTACTCTATATTCTTCTTTGCTCCTTCCCTGTCGTCCTCGCTTTTAATCTATGCAGAGTTAACAAGCACAAGGGTTACCACAGAGTAGGTCGGCTGAAATATTTGCATTAACTTGCTTCTCCTGTCTTGGTTCCTCACCTTTTCCATCGCTTCCTTTCCATTGTTTCCTTTCTCCTCGCCCCTCTGCACCTCCCCTCTCCTCCCTCCACGCTTCTCATCTTCCAAATTAACTTTTCAACTCACTTGTATCATATCTGTTTCTCTCTCCTGCATCGTTTTTCCAATGTCTTATTTTCCTATTTCTCTCATCTCTCCTCCCTGCTCCCTTTTCCTCTCACACTGGCCCCCTTCCATCCTTCCCATGCTCTTCTTCTGCCTCTCCCGCCTCTCTCCTCCCTCAGCCCTGAAGGATGACCGCTTCCAGATGGTGCTCTTCACTCCCCGCCTGGTACGCATCGCCCTAAGTAACGTCAGCGTGTTGGACGAGGGCGGCTACTTCTGCCAGCTCTACACGGACGACACGCACCACCAGGTGGCCACGCTCACTGTCATCGTGCCGCCGGAGACGCCAACTGTCGAGGTCAAGACGCAGGCTGTGGAGGGCGGCGAGGTGGAGCTCGCCTGCCACTCGCCGCGTAGCAAGCCCCCAGCCACCCTCCGCTGGATGAGGGACCGCCGCGAGATCCCAGGTGTCTGTCGCACCCCTGCCCGTCTGTCTGATTCTCTTAATGTCTGCCTCTCACCCTTCACCTACCTGGCTGACTCCTACTCTTCACCCTTTTGTTTCTGTTCCTTAGTCCACCTGTCTCTATCTCTCGCTTCCCATTGTCACACTACACGACTTCATGCAAGCGTTCCTTGATGTGACAAGGGTTACATGGACCCAATCAGTGCTGTGCCAGCAGGCGTCCGCTTGATTAAATCCTGCCCGATATTACAGGTTGCTCACCTTGATCCTGACAGACAGAATCATAGTTTAATTAAGACACTATCTATCACTTTTACTCTCTTTCCTTGACCTCTTCAGGTCTTTGATTTAGGAAAGAGAAGCAATTGAGAACCAAGTGATAAAATTCACATTTAAACAGACCATCGGAGTCTCAGAGACGTCTGTCCTGTTGCACCCCCATCTCTCCATTCCATCTGTCTTGTTTGTTGTGTTGTTGTAAAAGACCAGCAGGCCTGCTAAATCGAACACCCATCGTATGACTCACGGAGCGATTAGAGCGGCATTAAGGAAGCAAAGCTCGTCGTCTCACTAGAAAGATGATAGTGAATGGATGGCCATGATGCATTCTGCCTGTCTGTTGCCGGGGCAGGGGTCGTGTCCCAGCAGGACAACAGTAAGACGGTCAGCGTGTCAAACACCATTCGGATCCCCGTGGAGCGCCGGGATAATGGCGCAGCTCTCAGCTGTGAGGCCACGCACCCATCCCTAGGGGGGCAGAAGAAAGTGCGCCACTACCGGCTGGACGTGCACTGTGAGTTAGGCCGTTACCACCGGCACCCTTACAAGGGTCACTGACTGTCCCTGAGGAATGCGGGCTTCTCCCTGCTTGCTTGATGAGTGTTCCTTTGCCCCCACTTTCTGCAGTCGCCCCCACAGTGAGGATCGTGCCACCCCCTGGGATCCTGCGAGAGGGCGATTCGCTGAGCCTCGTCTGTTCGGTGACTGGGAACCCGCTGTAAGTGGCCGCATGCTTCTCTGCCCGTCCGCGCTGGCATATGAGGGGTAAAGTAGGAGAAACTGTGTGAATTGCAGTCCATCTGCACTTGAGTGTGTGTGGGCACGTTTGCATGGATCAGCCTCCATCTGCCTGCCAGCGACACTGTCCCTCCCCCAGCCCCTGACACGGCTTCCAAAGCTCTGTTCCCCTCCCCGCCAAGCCTGTATTTGGATCCCATCCTATCTGCAGTGGCAGGCAGCAGTGATCGAGTGGCCCTTGATACACTCGCATCCCTCAGCATGGTGGCCACGCCTGGCTGCTGCGGATGGGCATGGTCCCCTGGGCTACCGCAAGATAACGATCCCCGCAGCAGTGCTCCAGTCAGTCATTAATCTCCCATTAAGCACCGCCCGCTTTGTTTGCCCGAGCCCCTCTATTGGTGCCCCTGCTTGTCTGCTTGTCTCGAGCTGACGTCGGGCTTCGCTCGGCTGGGGTTCAATTAAAAGTTTCTCCTTGGATTAACGGTCCCGATGCTCCCAGATTGTAATTTGCCTGGTGAGAAGGAGCAAATGAATGTGGTTTTCCTGCCTGCAGGGGAGCTTGCAGTTGGCTCGAGTCACAAGTCTCCTAGAGGCTGCACTCCTTTTGTGGCATTTAGATGACTTAATGCTCTCATCCAGGGCCGGTCAACCCATCAGGCAGCGCAGGCGACCGCTAAGGGCTGCATCCACTGAGGGGACATAGACTTAGGCAGCAGCTTTCACTTTGTCTCAGACAGAGGGGTGCCAGCGCTGAGGCTTGCCTATGGGTGCACATAGACTTCCATCTGTACTGGTTTCATCTCACATCTCCCTTTGTCATTCTTTGACTCCATCCCTTCCCCTCTCTGATGTATTTGTCCCATTTTTCTCTCCATGGCCCCCTTACTCTCTTTCACTCTCTACCCGTGTTCATCTTGCTCACCTCTTCGCTTCCCCCTGCCTCCCTTGTTCCCTTCCTCCGGCCAGCCCGCGTAATCCTCAATGGTCCCGGGTGAACGACACGCTGCCAGAGAGGACGGAGATCTCTGGAACCACCCTCACCATCGCGCGACTCAGCCAATCACACAACGGCACATATCTCTGCCAGGCGCAGAACGACTATGGCCGTGCCGCTGACCACTACGCTCTCCTGGTGTACGGTAAGCAGCGCTGTGAGCAACCCGGGGGCCGTGTGGGCCGGATCTCCCTCTCTGCACCATGTTGGGGGATGGCCCATCAGCATGCTGGACAGTATCCACAAGCTCTTCTCCTTCAGCGTTCACAAATGAAACCTGAGCGGGCTTCTGGGAGGGCCCGCTGGGCGACCTGCAAGGGTGACGCCCTTGAGGTCTTACGGACAGGTGAACCGAACAACATGCGAAGTGCTGAGAGCTAGGCTGCCGCTCTCTGAGACTCACGGCCAGGTACAGGTGAGCAGGGGCCGTTTTCCCCCCTGATCTTGTCCGCCCTCCTCCCCAAACTGCGCGTTTCACAGTACAGAAGAACCTTGCTTTCTGTATTTCACCGGTTCATGCTCCCTGCTTCACACCCAAGCATGGGGGGTGTCCGAGAGCACACTGCTGGGGGCAGCTCCCACCCACCCCCGTGGTGAGCCAGAGCGATTTGTCTGAAGCGGCACCCCCCCCAACATATTTTCCTCAGCTTAGCTATAATAAGCCACAGCAGGAGGCTCCATATCAGCTCTGAGAACGCCCCCCCCATGGATTTCCAGGGCTTGTGGCAGTCAGTCAGGTAGGAGCCCGGTGGTAACACGCAGCTGTGAACGGCAGATTAGCCGCACCCATACACTGCAGAGCCATGGGGGGGGGATGAAATCCGTCCGGAGATGAACCCCCCCAAACCACAAGGGGGATGAGTCAGCCGGACGATATGGTATGACATCATCCCCCCTCCTCATGGAATTCTCTTTCATGATTTTTTTTCTCTTTTGCATCTGATGTGCCCGTGAAGCGAGGAATCTGCAGGAAAGCAGGGCCAATTTGTAGCTGGCATTTTGCTGTGTCAGTCGGATGTAGCCAGTTTATCTACGAACTGGAATACGTTTAAAGGGCACCTAGCTTTCTTCAGGGAGTCCGTTTTCAATAGCCCGTGATGTATTGATGGGATTTTTTTCCCCTTTCTCTGGAGGGAGGGGGGGGGGGGCAGGTCCTTGGTATATGGACTGGATTGCCCGCGCGGGGGG
>JAAGVU020000129.1:2962656-2976743 GCA_011763525.2 Mormyrus iriodes
TTTGTCATCTTTAGGCTCAGCACTGCAGTTTGTCATTTTGAGGCTCAGTACTGCAGTTTGTCTGTTATAATCTCAGCACTGCAGTTTGCCTATTCGAGGCTGTGCACTTCAGTCTGGCCGTTTGTGGCTTGGCACTGCAGTTTGTCATCTTGAGGCTCAGCACTGCAGTTTGTCATTTTGAGGCTCAGCACTGCAATTTGTCATCTTGAGGCTCAGCACTGCAGTTTGTCATTTTGAGGCTCAGCACTGCAGTTTGTCTGTTATAATCTCAGCACTGCAGTTTGCCTGTTTGAGGCTTTGCACTTCAGTCTGGCCGTTTGTGGCTTGGCACTGCAGTTCATGCATTTAACATTAGCTTTATTGTCCATGCCCTTACTGTCACCTGCTATGTTAAGAGTCCCTTGAATATCAGAAATGTTTAAAAGCACAGAAAGCTTTTGTCATCCAGATAACATAACTCATGTTGGTTTAATAAAGAAATGGACGAGCTATACTGCGCTCACACTCGCTAATGCACTATTGGCTGTGTGCTGTCATGTGATCTGCTGAGCCAAGTGCTTGATAAATGGTGGTTACAGAAGCGGTATCCAGGCACCGAGGTTTCCATCATTTGTAACTTAATTTAATTGCCGCACCGACTGTTGTTTATTCAAATTGATGGGGTGGGGTGGGGGGGGGCACTGGTGGTTTCGTCACAGGAAGGGCTCATCTATCTCCAAGGAAACCAAAACAGGACAGGTTAGAGTCCCTGGTTAAAGAGAGAAGAGGAGATGTATGATAGAGGCCAGCGCCACAGGAAATGAAAGGTGTTAATATCTGAATATGGTCTGGAGTCGCATTGTCCACTGGTCTCTGTTCAGAGTAATTTCTGAGGAATTCCTGTGAGTGTGACGTGGGTATTGAGGCTGGTCAGCATATGCCTTGGTGCTTTGAGGTGAAGACACAAGCAGTATGGCCACTTCAGTCTTTCTAAGTGCCGTCTGGTCCAATAAGGAGTCGTCGGTGCCCAGCTGGCTGACGGGTGGCCTGGCCGGAATGCCCCCCCCCCCACACTCTCTCTGTCACTCTTGGTTGACGTGTGCAGAGTCCCCCCTGGAACAGACTGAACAGACTGTGCTCCTTACCGCCCCGAGTACTGCGGTTGGGGAGTGTGTGGGCCTTCTGTGGCATGGGTTAATAGGGGAGGAGGGCCAGCGCCCTCATTACCAGCCCTGCTCACAAAGGAGGGCATGGAAGAGGCGGGCACGGGAAACGCTTTCTATTGTTGATGCCACTTTTTAAAATTTACTCCATCCAAGCGGCGCAGTTCCTGTTACAGCTTCCCTGCTTTGGTGGGCGGTATCTGATACTGTGCTTTAGTGAATGGGGCTGGAGCGTCTCCGCCCTCAGCCACACGCTCCCATCACTCCCCAGTCTCCATCCACAGCCCGTCTGCCTCTCAGCGTCCCACCATCCTCCTCCTCCTACTCCTCCTGTTCCCTCACTCTGCCATGCTCCACCTGTATTTTTTTCCCTCATCCCCCCTTCTCACATGTTCCTCTCATTCTTTTAGCATCTTTGTGTTCAGGATTCCTCTCTGGTCATTTTGTGACTATAGATCTTTCATCTTTAATAGTAAAAATAATAAAAACAACATTGTTTACACCAGAGTCTGGCTGGACGTAACGGTTTGATGGCCTCTTTTTTTTTTAGCCTCCCTTTAGTTCTCCCATCACTTCTCACTCCTCTTACGCCCCACCCACCTTTCTGGAAGGTTCTGTGCTTTGTTTAGTACCTGTTTGCTTTTAGAACAGAGCTGCATTGTTAAGACATTCCTTGGGCTGTTGGAATGCAGGTATTAATGCAGGGTGATTAGACACAGCGAGGATGAGTGGGGAAGGCAGGCAGCAAGAGGGGGACTGTGGGGGGAGAAGGAAGAAAGGAGCTGGGAGTCCGGGAGGGGGAGAGCGAGCAGGGCGGGGGAGGTGTGGGCAGGAGGAGCTTCGGGTGAGACAGATGGAAGGACAGAGATGGAGTCGTTGATGTTTAACTAGGGTCGGGGTGGGGAGCTGAAGGCTGCTTTGAATTGCCAGGTTTACAGACTGTGCTGTGTGTGTCTGCAAATCTCGGTCAGCTGAGCCAACCCTAATCGAGCCAGCAATGGTGCGTGAGGGTGTCGTGTTCAAGCATTCATTACCCCGAAGGTGGGGGAAGCCGCAAGCCACTGCTAACTGTGGCTTTACAGTCATGTGACACGATAGGGAGGCGCTCTGCTCCAATGGGGCGCCCACAATGGGCCAGGATCAGCCCATTGTGTGCCAGGGTACGGGGCCCAGAGACAAGGGCTGGCATGGGGGGTGTCTGACGCGGAGGGCATCTGTTAGTCATTCTGTCTGCCAGATTTCTGGCTGCGGCTCTGCAGTCGACGGGAGGGATGATCTCTGTCAAAGTCAAACTTGACTCTTTTGGTGGGGCACGCTTCCCGATGTAGCCAAAGCTGGCATCCAGGCCGTCTTCTCTGCCCGGCTGGCCTTTGCCGCCTTCTTCCATCCCGCTCGTGCGCTGCCTTCTTCCATCCCGCTCGCGTGCCCCCTTCTTCCATCCCGCTTGCGTGCCAGCTTGGCAGAAGGGCAGCGCTGGCCAGTTGGGTGAACAGTTTGAGCGCGTGTCAAACCCGCAGGCTGGATGGGTGTGAGATGGCGGACAGAGCACATCAACGCTCTCGGTGGCCAAGGAGCAGCGCGACACATGGCCACGTGACGTAAACCACCACGCAACGTAAACCACCACGCCACGTAGACAGCCATGGAGTGCCCTCCTTGTGGGGGGTGGGGCTTCTCTGTGTGCTCCGCAGCTGCCCATATGTCACTGCCCTGCCGTTGTTCTTTCTGCCCCGCTCAACCCCCCACCCCCCACACCCTGCCGGGAATGCCAGCATAAACAGTTGGCTTTGCAGGGCTGGAGTGATGGTGGGAGGGAGAGAGATAGAAAGAGAGAGAGACAGCTGGCCTGATAGCGCTGCGGATTGGGTTATACCCGTTCGCCGATATTCAGTCCCTGTGCCTCTTGTTTGCGCTCTCTTCCTCCATGCGCCTCTCAGTCCTCTCTCACATTTCCAGAACATCCCATCCAAGTCACTCTGCATTAGTAGGATTGGTGGAGTACAGCCAAAGGCATATTTCGCATAGCATAATTAAGTTATAAACTTAAACTCTAGCACTGAATTTGCAAGGATGATATAAATTAATATGGATGCAGTTTGGGAAAAAATTCTGGCCCTACATCTTCACACTCCTGTGTATAGGGATCGCCATGTGTCACCCCCCCACAGACCATGGGGTTTAGTTGGAGCTTATCAGCCCTGCTGCCCCCTCCCCCTTTCTCATGTGTACCTGTCTGGGCAGGTTAGTGAGTTCCTCACCCCACCCAGTCATACCTTCCCCATCCCCTTCCCAGAAGTATCTGCCCTGCAGTGTTGTGTTGACAGGAGTCAGGAGTGGTGGCTTTGCTGTGCTGCGCTCTGCTGTACTGCACTGTACAATACTGTGCTCTACTGTCTTGTGCTGCGCTTTGCTGTACTGCGCTGGACAATGCTGTGCTCTACTGTCCTGTGCTGCGCTCTGCTGTACTGCACTGGACAATACTGTGCTCTACTGTCCTGTGCTGCGCTCTGCTGTACTGCACTGTACAATACTGTGCTCTACTGTCTTGTGCTGCGCTTTGCTGTACTGCGCTGGACAATGCTGTGCTCTACTGTCCTGTGCTGCGCTCTGCTGTACTGCACTGGACAATACTGTGCTCTACTGTCCTGTGCTGCGCTCTGCTGTACTGCACTGGACAATGCTGTGCTCTACTGTCCTGTGCTGTGCTCTGCTGTACTGCACTGTACAATGCTGTGCTCTGCCATACTGCACTGTACAATGCTGTGCTCTGCCGTACTGCACTGTACAATGCTGTGCTCTGCCGTACTGCACTGTACAATGCTGTGCTCTACTGTCCTGTGCTGTGCTCTGCCGTACTGCACTGTACAATGCTGTGCTCTGCCGTACTGCACTGTATAATGCTGTGCTCTACTGTCTTGTGCTGTGCTCTGCTGTACAATGCTGTGCTCTACTGTTTTGTGCTGTACTTGCTGTGCTCTACTCTGCTGTGCTCTGCTGTACCCTGCTGCGCTGTGCACTCTCTCTCTCTCTTGCTCCTACACCAAGCAGGGTGTCATTTTGTCAGGTTTTTATGAATGAAGCATGCTCTTCATCAGCTTCAGGATGATCAGTTGAAGCCTCCAGCCTGTGGCTGATTCTGTGTGTGTGTGTGTGTGTGGCCTCCTCATTAAAACACACTTCCTCACACTTCTCCATGAGGTGCCTTGTTGGAGCCTGCACGGTCCTTACTAGTCACTGACAGGCCGCCCCCCCACAGCTCCCCAGTCTTCTCTTTCATTATACCATTCCTCTTCTGTCTATCTGCTTCTCTGCCTTCCCTTAGGCAGAGAGAAGCTGCTCTGGGAATACAGCCTTAGCCTCCTCTCTCCTCTCCTGTTGCTCGTCTCCTTCCCTTAGCAACACACACAGCTGCCTTCCATGGGGCTACAAAGCTTTTTGTAACTTCTCAACACCCCGACCCTTTCTCCTGTTCTCAGCGTTCTCCCATTCTTGCTTCCTTCAGCTAACAGGACCGTCAGCTCCTAATTTAAACATAGTTTACTGTTCCTGTTAAATGACACAGAAACTCTCACAGACTGTACTTTTCATTGTCTTTTGCCTTTTTCTGGTTCCTTGTGCCTTCTCTCCAATTTCTTTCCCTTCCATCTTTTGGATCCATGCTCACTTTCTAAGAAGCTATCAGAATCAGAATCATTTGCTTACTGCCAACTACTGTTACATACAAGGAATTTACTTTGGACGTCATCCAAAACAAAAGGCAACCAAGACAATATCTTAAGTCATGATCAAAGCCGTCGTCAGTCAGACGTTTTTCTGCGATGGCCCTTTCTGCTTTGGTCTTGGCATGTCTGTTATTCCAGTTGCTTCCTTGTTATGGTCACTTTGCTGCATTATTTTGTTTAGTGACCCTTCTTGAACCTTTCCACCCATCTTAACTCTGCCTGTGTTGGCCTATCTTCTCTACCGTTGACCATTAGAACCCATCATAAACCTTTCCTCCTGTCTGAGGCCTTTCACCATTCTTGAACCTTCCCACCCTTCTTCAATCTTTCCACCCATCTTGAACATTTCTGCCTCTCTTGAACCACAGCTCCCTTCTTGTATCTTTCCTGCCTTCTTGACGTTCAGTTCTGCCTTACGGGACCCCGTCTCTCAGTGTGCACATGTTGTCTATGTGCCATGTGTCGACATCCATTATTTGGGCAGAGATGCTGGTGTGTCTCAGTGAGCTGGTCCTTGGCCCATCGGACTCCCTGACTCTGGCACTGTCATATAGCAGGAAAACCTTTATCTCTGTAGCCTGGTTCACCATCTGCTACAGAATCATCAAGTCAATACCTAGTGTGATAAAATCTGTTCTCTTCATGTTTTTATGCTTAGCTGAAGAAGCAGGTGAAGGTGAGCAAGAGAAAATATGTAAAACCAAAGAAGAAAGAAATGCAAATTTTACTGAGCGCATTTTGTAACTATCTGATGGATAAAATGAACAGAAATGCTAAGCATTCCATGACTGTTTTCATGAAAAGGTAGGTTGACAATGTGCTCTAGATGTCCGTAGGCCTGTGGGTATCTACAGATGTATATCTGAGTGTAGATTATGACTGTTTTAGTGCATGCTGTTGTGTAGTATGCATTGCCTCCCCAGAAGAATTTCGGGTTGTGTTGTGTGAGAGACAGGAGCATTTATGAGAATCGTTCCTGGCATATTTCACCGAATGGAGGAAGGCCTGTTTCCCTGGAGATGAACTGGAGCCCTGTTTGCTAGGGGGGCACTGAGGAACAGACTTGGGTGGATGAGGAGGACCTGCTGAAACTATCATTCAAGGCTCGCCCAACCCTACCTCTCCCCCTGTAGATTACCGGAGTTACAGGGACCCAGAAGGGGATAAATACACAGTAATGAGTCCATGTCACTTATGGGGAAAAAAGAAGTGCAACATTTATCGACTCTTTCCTTTCTGCATGGTGTGCCCTAGACTGACAAGTGGACTGTGGAATATCTCGCGCATATCATTGACTATAATTCAGTGCTAGGCTTAGTGAGCCATAATTGCATGTAAACCGTAGACGTTTTTTTGAACATTGAATGTAAGTTATTTATTCAGGAATTCTTACATTTTATCTAACCCTACATGACAGCCATGCCATACTTACACGTCTGTGTACCCAGTGGGAAGAGTTGTGTTGTTTCCCTGCTGTGCGTTTCGCTGCTTTGTAACGCTGTGTCCGTTTTTGTCCTACTAGCCCACATCCTTCCTACTTTAGGGCAGCGCAGGTTGAGACCTGCATTATTATGTCTTTCTCGAATTTCTGAAATTCCCAATTACGCTGGCCGGTCGCTGTCTGGGGGTGGCAGTGCGCTGATTCAGGCGCACAGGATAGTTCTCACAGCCGCCAGCAGCCTGGTTTTGCCTTTGGTCTGTCAGGCGGCACTAATGAAGAACAGCCTTTTGGAGATGCTCCTGTGTTTTCCAGTTACACTGTTCGGATGATATGCCAGCAAACAAGCTTTTCGTCGTGTTTTATTTGCGTTTTTTTAACAACTGCTTTTGTCCTAGAGGAGTCATACAGATAACAGAAACTTACAGAACCACTTAATAATAATATTTAATCTCTGTCAGGCTGCTTCAAGGGCTTTTTCCCTTCTGCCAATATTTGTCTGGCTTCAAAGAGGCTACTATCACATCTAATACAGTGAAGGCCGCAGTGATTACAAGGTTCAGGCACGGAAATGTCCTTAGCAGTAGTGGCTTAGTAGAGTCAGTCTGTGTGGGAGTCCTTTGTTTTATTGTCTCTGAAGTTGGTTGTAAATTAACTGCTTGCATCATACAGTCGATGGTGATATGAGAGGGATATGTTCCCGCCTGCACAGCGGTGACCTGGCCTCACCCAAACCTCTCTCCTTCTTCTCGTTCTGTCCTTCTCACTTCCTCCCTTCCTTCACAGTAATCTGTCTGTCTGGCTGTGGCGATTGCCGCTGGTCTGTCACCGTGGTAACATTCCACTTTCCCTTCGACAATCCCCTGTGGAAACAGGAAGATTGTGTTTGGGGGGGATGATTTTCATGAATATGTAGGTGCTTTTTCTGACCCTCTTTCCAGTCCCCCTTTAACCCCTCCCTCTCCCTATGGGTACAGAATGAAAGAGAGGGACAGGTGTATTATTATAGAAATAATTAGGCTGGGGGGTGCGGGGTATTTTAGCCTGTGCCGCCTGCATGTTCTCTGTCTTTGCATAAATAGTCAATGAGCAGCAGCCATGTCCGTGTGCGATGGAAACTGCCCAGATCCAGTGTGTCATACGGCACATGCCGAGCAAACACCGTTAGCGAGGAACGTGCATCTGTCCTGCGCAATAGCAATCAGCCAAGACCCCTCTCATTTCTGCCAATACATCTGAGATAATGTTGTTGAGACTCATAACTACAAGCAGATGAGATACGGGAGCAGAGGGGTGACTAGTAGGATCAGCCAGTCACTAGGTTTGCAAGACATTGCTTGCTTGACTTAGAGGAATGAAAAAAAACTCCCCAACATATTTCTCAGTTGTTAAGACCCATGACTTGGTCAGTGTTGTTTAGCCAGAATACCTGAGGCTCACTGGTGTGCAGCGCCTAGCGTTCACTGCGAGCACATGCTCCCTTGATGTGAGGTCAGGTCTGAAGGTGAAGCCTTACCATCATCTCTTCGCCTTCTGGTGATTTGATCTTGATGTAAAGAGGCGATAGCCAGACCCGTGGGCAGATTTTACAGTGTAAAAAGTTATACAGGGTTAGTTTATAATGGCTGTAAAAGTTTGAGTGACAGTTTTTGTGTTTTAGCATGTATTTATGCAGTAGAGCTATAGATTTTCAGTCATCGTGGCCTGGAGCTGAGAAATACTGGTGCTGTCGCCTGACACTTGTTTACCTGTGAGCGTGTGTGCATTCGTGTGAGAGTCAGGACACGGCAGTTCATATAGCAGCATGTGACTTTTTCCGGCGCCTCCTCTGAGCTGCATCCAAGCGTGGCAAGTTAATCCTCCGTAATGGGCTAAAGTGGCGAGTTGGAGGGGAGCGGCAGACGGCATCAGTGGGCCTGGCTGCGAGTGGAGATCCAGACAGACGGCTTTTGATCCGGGACTTTCGTCTGTTTCGGTATGACGGGTGCTGAGGCCCGAAATCTTCTGCTGTGTCTCTAAATGTGAAGGTTAAGACCTCAGAGGGGTAGATAGATATAGATGGGGAGAGACGCAGCAGGCAATAGCCCCGGAAGACACTTTCTGTGCAGTGCTGGGTTGTAAAGGTGATGGGACATTATGGGATTGCCTGGAGAAGTGAAACTAGCTTTTCTTCAATGTCGCGGGGTGAAGTTAGCAGGAATTCTTCAGAAACATTCCATGCACTTGGCGTTGCTGCTCCCATAGGTTTATCTGGCGCAGACGTGCCCTGCTTGATAACAATGTGAGCATCTTGCATTTCGCATCGAGAGTGGTGGTACTGAGAGGGGGTCAGTGGCCGGGCTTATGGCCGGGCAGACTGGCGCTGAGAGCCGCAGGTTGCGAGCGCAGTAGAGGTTGGCGGGTGCCTTTAAAGCATGCACTCGTCCATGCACAGTGACTGCCCCGCTGCCCCCTCCTCTTTGACTTCCCTTCTCCCTCCTTTTGCTGCCAGACCATCTCTGCCTCTCACAGTCAGGCTTCACAGGTAGCTCTGATCCGATTAAAAGCCAAGCAATATTCACCTGGCTGATGAGCAGCCATGTCTGATGTGCAGGCCCTTAAAACACACCTAAACTACAGATTTAGTATTTTAACTGACAGGTAGGTTTATAGCTGGAGGCTGCCTTTGACTCTGTAACAATTATTATAATTTAACACTAATTAGGAACTACAGTGTTACAGTTATTACATACTTTGTTTAAGTCAGAATAGAAATGTCATTCTGTTTAGAATGGTGTGTTATTGCAGGTATTTGTCGCCTGTAGCTGATGTTGTGAAATCTGTATAAAAGATGTTAGCGAAGGTGGGATACAATCACAAAATGTATCAGCAGGTTTCTTGACGTCTGTTTCCTTTTACAGTTCCGCTGGTCGGCTTAGTGCCTTATTGCTGGTTTGGGCTTCCATGAAGGGGTGGGGGGCACGGTTTTTTATACGTTTTGGCTGATGAAACCAACAATTAGGATTTAGTGGTGGGGCCACATTTTCAGCTTCCTATCAGAGGGGTCACTGAGCTTAGACAGATTCGGGCTGCCTCATGCCCTGCAGGAAACCTGTCATGAAAACCGTTATGATGTGTTTGAAATCTGGAATCACATTTGAGACGGGGTGGGGCCTTAATGACATGTTGTCTGGGGCTCTCATTAAAAGCCGACTTGGCCTTTTGTCGAGTGGCTATGGCTAGCAGCCCCCTTTGTTGTGCCAAAAAAGCAGCCTGCCATCTGAGAATCAGGTCGCCCCTCCTTGCGCAGTTACTGTGTCTGCACGTCGTGCGTCTTTAAGCACTTGGTGGATTGAGGACCTACAGCCTGGCCACGACTGGATTGTCAAGGGATCCTGCTGATTAAATGGGGCCATGGCAAACAAGGACAGGAATGGCAGGAAAGGATAGGAGCAGACAGGATAGGACAGGAAAGAGTATGAAAGAGCAGGAATGGACAGGAAAGCACTGGAAAGGATAGGAATGGACGGGAAAGTGAAGGAAAAGACAAGAATGGACAGGAATGGAAATGAAAGGACAGAGGGGTACAGATTGAGCTGGGGAGAGGAAGGACCTCAGGGGCCTCAAGCTGAGATAAATAGTTTGGGGGGGGGGCAGGGAACGGCCAGCGAGGCAGAATCTATGCAAAAAATTTCTTCGCATAACGGACACATTTTTTCGACCAGAATAAAACAGATGGACCCGTGTTTTGGAAGTTGGCAAACTCTGAGGAATTCTGTTCTCCTCACAGTGCGCAAAAACTCAGCTGTAGGCAGCTGTGGAGAGCCTTTTCATACGGCTCGGAGGACAGCTGATGCCCTTCCTGATACATGAATCAATTGAAAAGAAGAAGTAAAGGAAACGGATGGGATATATAACTTCACTTCAGCGTTCCCGCAAACAGAGTTCGGCAGACATTTAGCCGTTATCGCTGACTCGAGGGGCAAGTCTGCTCGCTGTTTCTGAGTTTCTGACATCGTCCAGCCTGTAGCATTTCTGCTGGACACTAGTGGACTTCAAATGGAAGGAAATGTCTCGAGGAAAGGTAGAGTGAGGCCAGAAAGGAGCGTGCGTGGGCGCAGGGAGGGAGCATGGCCGCGGCTACGCTCCATGCCCTAACCCTTTTAGTGAGATTAGCTGCAGTCTTTATGTCACTGTGACTCTGCTCCACCATTAATCTTGTGACTCAGCCCTGTGCTGTGCTGCTCTTCCCGCCCTCGCTCACATTACCCCCCCCCCCCATACAAGACGGCTCAAGTAGCACAACAGATGCCCCCGTGTCTCGTTTGAGACGTCTGAGTACCCCTTGAGTAAGCGGGCAGAAAGTGGCCGCCCTGAATGTCTCACACAGCGCCCCTCTGTTCTGGTCGCCCGTCTCCCTCTTGCCAGTTAACGCGCGGCTGATGGCTGGTTTTAAATCTTTGTTATGCGACTGACATTAGTGGCATCTCTGTGAAGATCGCCTCTCTGCCCAGTGCTTGTCATTTTCTCCTGTTATAAGTACCACTCTGCCAAAATAAATGAAAGAAAGGCAGATGGGAATTGAGGGGAGTCTCTCTCTCTCTCTCTCTCTCCCTCCCTCTCTCTCTCTCTCTCTCTCTCTCTCTCTCTCTCTCTCTCTCTCTCTCTCTCTCCCTCCCTCATTTTATCTTGTCATTTAACCTTAGTGTTGTCACGGAGACGAGAAATTTGCAAGTGAGGATCCAGTTGCGGATTTTAATTCTGAAAGTCAAATTGCTATTCCGAGATCTGAGTCAAGTGCCCTGCAGAGGTAGATCAGGAGAAAACAAAGAATCGGGGCAAATCACGCCAAGGGTCACACCCAAAGCCCAAATAAACACACAGACCGTGACTTGGGGAGACAGACTAGACTTTGCAACGAGGCAAGAGTCTCGGTAGCTCAGCAATATGACCTGTAACCCAGGTGTACACGATTAGGAGCCAGAATAGTCTGTTCCTGTCTGGGCGAGGTTGGCGATGGTGCGATGCCATGTCTGTGTACTTATTGCCTTCCTCTGGTTTCTCAGCTTTTGACTGTCACCCCTCACTGTTCATGTTATTTTGTGAGAGATGGGGGGGGGGGTATTCACAGCCTGAGACTCAATCACATGTCATAATTGCTGTTTCTTTTTCCTCCCTACCCCCACCTGGTCCCTTTCGCGCTGTCTCTGTTTCATTGTTAAGCTCATTTCTGATCAGTGATGGGATGGCAGGGGTGGTGGAATGGCAGGATGGCGGGGGGTGGGGGGGCGCTGGGCATCATTAGGGAGCTGCAGGCAGAGCCAGTTATGGAGAGCCAGAGCGCTGTCGCCAAACATCAAATATTCACACATTTCTCATCTCAGTCTCTTTGGTGACGTTCCCCAATTGCAGTCCTCTTTATTCATTTTCTTTCCAGATATGAGTTTTTCCATAGCCCCTTCAGGCCCAGCATTCAAAATAAATGTGGTGTCTGATTAAGCGATCCGGCCTATAGGCGGAGCAGACGCTGAATGTGAGAGCAGATTATGTACTGAACGCTCTTTGGCAGAGGCTTCAGCAGGTCTAAGCAGGGCTTCAGGATGTGCAACTTTAGTAGAGCTGCATGATTAGGATGGAACAAAAAGTCATTTATTTTCTTCTAGAAGAGTCCATGGAAGAGACCAGGACTCAGAGTTCTCAGTCGGGCTAAATCAATAGAACAGCCTGTTTGAAATCATTTAATTGGAGCATCCTATGTTTTAGTGAAATGAGTAGATAAGTAAACTGACAGCAAGTGGGGTATTCAGTATTTCTCACGATGATGCATTACATCCATAATTCGCCACTAATTCATTTAGCTAGTCATTCAATCCTAAAAGACTTTTAAACCTTCATCATAATAACATGTAGCTCTCTGGTGCGTCGATACACTCCCTGTATCGGTTATGACATAGCCTCAGTCCATTTCCTGATTTTTAATACTGATTTTTATCACTTATTACAGTGTGCGGTAGGTCGCCTGCCTGCTGGTAGCATTCTGTAGCTTTACCTATTTTTCTGCCAGTTGCTGCCTCAGGATTTTCTGCTCGCGTTTCTCCTTTCGTGTGACGACATATACAGGCAGGAGCCACAGTTGAATGGGTTTGACCTTTGATCTTGTAGCCAAGTGAACTGGATTTTCGAATTAGGAATGTTTGTGGAACAAAGTGGCGGGGGTGGCTGAGCTGACTTCACATTTGATGGCTGCCTGTAGCGGCGTGTCTGCTGGCCAGGTCATTTGACCATGAGCTGTGCCGTATACCTGTAAATGCAGGATTATTGCAAAAGCTATATTTACAGCGGTGAAGTACGATGGAATTAGGGCGTGTAGCTAATCACAAAAGATGTCTTTTATTTGGAAAAGAGTGGAATTTGTACTAAAGGATGCTGCTTGTTTTTAAGGTGCGGTTTGTTGGAAGTGTGTGATTTCAGCAAAGATAAATGCTCAGTATAAAATACAACAAGATTAAATAAATGTGTAAACGTTAAAGAGGCAGCCTATATACAAGCTGTCGGCTGTGACCTGTGTCAGCTGTCTGGCAGATGTGCTTCAGTAAGCAGCCACAGCTCGCCTGATGGGGACGAGTGCCAGCCGCTGCTGCCAGAACGTTGGCCTCCACCGAGCCGCTAGCCTGTCGGAGACCATCCTGCCCCCCCCCCCCACACCGTTAACAAGCCATGCTTTTATCAGCGTAAACGACTTTCGGGATGAAACGTCAGCGTTTCACAATAATTCTACATATTTGGGCACATGACTGCATTTCGCACATGGGGACTTATCACCGATATGATTCATGAAGGCGGTTCCAAGATTCCAGAACAGAAGGTAATTTTAAAAAATGATTTTTATAATGATGGTTTCCCACTGTGTTGGCACACTGTTGAAATCGAGACGCAAATCCTCCAAACTTAAACGACCCTTCCCCCCGCCCGGGCTGCCCGCATCTGCTCCTGTCCCTCACGCCAGCCCAAGCCCTGCCCCCAGACTCATCTCTGTTCCCAGCTCTTTCTCTGTCCGCCTGCCACTCTCCTGTCCCCTGCCCAACTTGACCCCCCTTATTGGCAAGAAGTGAATGTAGCGGATGCTGCAAAAATAGCAGAGTTAAATAAATGTGGATAGATCACCGTGGAAAGACTGCATATAAAGACACCAGCGGTAGCCTGGAATAAACTCCTCGCGGGCCGCTCCTGTTTTTCTCTGTCTCTGTTGCTCTCTCCGTAACGGCAGTGTGCTCTGCTGCAGCTGTTGGCCTGTGCAGCACCTGTCAGCTGCTTATCACGGGGTGCCGACAGACAGCTGGCCATGCATGCCACCTCTGTGACTCGACCGCACCACCGTGTAGCGCCACCATGTGGCGTGGGGGCCTTTGCGGCCGAACATGGCCACTTGCCTGCTCCCTCCCGTGATAGGGGGCCGAATGTGGCCAGAGTGACCCCCCTGCCCCCCCGGTCCTGCCGGAGAGGGACCACAGATCTTCCCCAAACATGTGCGGGGGGGGGTCCAAAAAGCCTTATGTAAGATGAGCTGGCAGTAATGTGACGATGTGGTTGCCCCCCCAGAAGTGATGCCAGTGCTGCACCTACAGCCCCCTTGTGATGGCCTTGCGGTTCTCCCGTGAACATGAAAACTCCACACATGTAGAGCCAGAGGACTCGAACCCTGGTCCTAGAGGTGTGAGGCAGCAGTACTGATCACTGCACCGCTGTGTCACCTCAAATAGTGAGCAATTATATTTAATTATGGCAATATTTGTTTAACAAAATACA
>JAAGVU020000129.1:2990637-3006049 GCA_011763525.2 Mormyrus iriodes
CCTCACTAATCCCACTGGAAACCTGATTTCTGTTCCATACTAACCCCACTGGAACCCCACTTTCTCTCTTACTAACCGCACCTGAACCCCACTTTCTGTTCCTTATTAATCCCACTGGAGCCCCACTTTCTTTCTTACTAACCCCACCTGAACCCCGCTTTCTATTCCTTACTAATCCCACTGGAAAGCCGCATTCTGTTCCATACTAACCCCAACTGAACCCCGCTTTCTCTCTTACTAACCCCACCTAAACCCCACTTTCAGTTCCTTACTAATCCCACTGCAATTCTGCTTTCTCTCTTACTAATCCCACTGGAAACCCGCTTTTTGTTTCATACTAATCTCACTGGAACCCCACTTCCTGTTCCATACTAACCCCACTGGAACCCCGCTTTCTCTCTTACTAACCCCACCTGAACCCCACTTTCTATCCCTTACTAATCCCACTGGAAACCTGATTTCTGTTCCACACTAAACCCACTGGAACCCCACTTTCTCTCTTACTAACCCTACCTGAACCCCACTTTCTGTTCCATACTAATCCCACTGGAACCCCACTTTCTTTCTTACTAACCCCACCTTAACCCCACTTTCTATCCGTTACTAATCCCACTGGAAAGCCGCTTTCTGTTCCATACTAACCCCACCTGAACCCCACTTTCTGTCCCTTGCTAATCCCACTGGAAACCCGCTTTTTGTTCCATACTAACCTCACTGGAACCCCGCTTTCTCTCTTAATAATCCCACTGGAAACCCACTTTTTGTTCCATACTAATCTCACTGTAACCCCGCTTTCTCTCTTACTAACACCACCTGAACCCCACTTTCTGTCCCTTACAAATCCCACTAGAACCCCACTTTCTCTCTTACTAACCCCACCTGAAACCTGCTTTCTGTTCTTTGCTGACTCCACCTGAACTCTGCTTTCTGTTCTTTCCTAACCCCACCTAAACCTCACTTTCTCTTCCTTACTAACCCCACTTGAACTCCGAATTCCGTGCCTAACTAACCCCACCTGAACCCTGTTTTCTGTTTCTCTCTCAGGAAAGCCAGAGATTGCCCCTGCCCCTGAGGCCAAAGTACACAAAGTGGGTGACACTGTGACACTTTCTTGCTCTGCCCATGGATACCCTGCCCCTCAGTTCTCCTGGACTCCTGCAGGCAAAGAGGTTTGTGTCTCCAACTTCCATCCTCTTTCTGGTGTGTATCTTATGTCCAGCCTGAGTGCATAATCCCGGTGTGCTGAAAAGCTCCTCTCTATCTGACAGGCAGTTATGGTCCAGGAAAACATGGTCGTTAGCACGTTAACGCTTGAGGCTACGGAAACTGTGCTTAGTAACGGGGTCACATGTGAGGCCACGAATAAGCACGGAAAAGATACCCAGCAGTTCGCGGTTGTCATTAGCGAAGGTTTGGACACTTACACTATTCTCATTTTTAATCATGATCCACTCGCAGTCATGTGTAATGGGATTTTCTCTTTCTGTTGCAGAGTCACCCACAGATAAGAGTGCTGCGGGCAGAGGTACACATTCATCTGTCTTTTCTAACCTCCTTGGGTCCCTCTCAGCAGTGTACATTGTATATTGTATATACTGTAATTGAGCACTGTATTTGTATATTGTACATTGCACATTGCGTACTGTTACTGAGCACTGTAAATTATATATTGTATGGGGACTGTAGAAACTACATTTGTCATTGTTGTCCAATAGTTTGTGGACTCCTCAGTTTTCCCTCTGGGGGCAATAAAGTTTTCGGTTCTGTTCTATCTCCTCCTCTCTTTTTTCTCTGAGAATGTCATCTCTTATTCTCTTGTGGTGTCCTTTCTTCCTCTTCTCTCCGACGGGTTTCTCTGGCACTCTGCTGTCTTTCCATGTTGTGCCGTGGGTCTGCCGCTATGCCTGCTGTGTTGCTGTGTCTCCAGGCAGTGGTGTGGCCTGTGTAGCTGTAGAGTGTTTGTTCCTGTTGTGCTGTGAGACTCAGCTTCATCTTTTTTCTTGATATGCTGCTGAAAGGGAATCCCATGCTTAAATCAGGTCTGTAACAATGCAGCCGTGCCAGTGTCTGTGAGCGTCAGTCTGCGTGAGCTACCTCATCTGTTGTGTGTTTCTCAGGCTGTGTGTGTGTGTTTGTTTATAGATAGCTGCCACTGTCTTGGTCTATCTTTGTCCTTCCCTGGACTCATTATCTTTGCAGTGTTGACGTAGTAAAGCAGGGTTCTGTTCACCCCCGCCCACCTACTCGCCCCTTTTCCCACTCACCTCCCTCCACGCTTCCCCTCCTTCGCTGTTGCCACAGCCGACAGGCAGCAGGGCGGCGCCGCTGGCGTCGTGGTGGCAGTTGTGGTGTGCGTGCTGCTGCTCCTCCTGCTGGTCACTCTGTTGTACTGCCTGCAGAAGAATGGAAAGCTGCCCTGCAGGAAAGAGGATAAGAAAGAAGTGTAAGTGATGGACCTGAGGGAGGGGGGCCGTGGGAGCCACATTGACCGGTCACTCGCCCCGCTCTTCAGCCGTGTCGCATTCCTCTGTTGCAGGGCTTCTGGGGATGTAAGAAATGACATTGTGGTGGAGATGAAGTCTGAGAAAGCCAAGGAGGATACTGAGCTGCTCAGCAAGCGTCCAGCTACAGAGCAGGTCGGGGTGGGGGGTGCGGGGGGGAGGGGGCACTGGGCAGCTCCAGAGGGATGTCTGCAGTGCAGTGCCAGGGGTGTCCCTCTGGCACGCAGTTTATCCTAGTTTTAATTTCAGCTATGCCACCAATTTATTAGCCTTTATTGAGGTGTTGATTGGATGAATCAAGTGAACGGAATTGAATTATAAAATCCAATTCAATAAGCAGCTCAAACGGGCCTCATAATTAACTGCCCAGCTGGAAGCTGGACACTGACTGTGGGGAGATTGAGAAAGTGTCACTAAGGATGTTCTTCAGTCATGGAATACTGGTGTTATTTTTCTTTTATAGTCCAACACTCTGAGTTTCTGAAAATCATTACGATAAGTGGCCGCCATCATATAGCCATATACTGGTAATCATGTCTGTTTAAGCGTGGGCTTGGGGGGCGACCAAGTCAGACACTAAACCAGCAACAGCACTTGTGTACAAATATTAATTTGCTTCTTTTTGTTTTGTTTCTAGTGATGAACAGAAGAATGGACGTATGAGGATGGGTGGAGGGGCCAGTGAGGATGGGGTCAAAGTGGTGATCGGATTTTTTATGTTTTTCAAACCTAGACACAAATCTGTGCGAGACTTCTGGGGCATAAAGTAAAGCTTGTGATGTCATGGAGGACAGAGGGCGCCAGGTTATCCTGCTATACCACAGCTTCTCTGTAAACTGGGAAATAGATCCTGGCCTTCAAGGCAGGATAATGCAGTACAGTTCGGCCAGACACAATACGTTACAGTCGAATATCTGCCCTGAGACGCGACACGCTGGTTAGTTACTGGGTTTCACTGCTGTGTGCTGGTGTCTGTGCTGTAAGCTAGCATGTATATCTGCATTGTGATGTTTGTGTCTATCTGTGTGGTGTGCAAGCTCTTCGAATTGCGTCTGCTTGTTTTTCATGCAATAGGGTGGGGGGGTGCCCTCCCAGCAGGGCCTGCTCATACATGCACTGACTGGACCCCACGTTCCGCTCCTGTCACGCCATAAGCATCGTTTTTTTCAGCCGGATCGCTCCAGCTGTACTTCACTGCGGAGTGATGTTTCAGCGGGGATCACCGGAACGCATACGTGTTTCAGACCTGGGCCGCACCGACGCTGATATCATTTGCCTGTTTCCGCTTTTGGACAAATGTTTGCCTGTTTTTTTTTTATTGCTTTATATCTCCTTCTCCTTGGGGCTGTAACCACACAGGATGGGAAAATCCTGCTTGATGTTTGTGTGTCTTTAAATCTCTGCCTGTGTTGCTCTTTCCCAACCCCATTTTGGGACTTTTCAGATGTTTTGACTTTTGGCGGCTGGGTATTTTCCCACGCTTACCCACGCAGCGTCTTGAGAGAAGCTGGCTGCTTCTCATGGCTGTGAGAAATGTTGGGAAGACTAATATAAAATGGTTGCAGTCACAGTCAGCCCTCATTTGCCCAAAATATTCGTTTTGCTAGTGCTTTTAAAACAAAATGAGAAAGTAGAAGTCATGATTTTGTGTTTTTTTTAACCCAAGTCTATATTAACTGACCTTTAATAACCATGTAAATGTACTCTCTCCATGCTGCATTTTTATCTCAGTAAGAAAAACATTCACCATTCAAAATGTTATTCTGCAGGCCGTCTGTAGCCACCTTTAGCGGCAGACTGTCTGTGAGTCAATATGGCAAGAATGAAATTCAGTGAGCTGCCGTTAAATAACTGTTTCCCTGATAATCTTGCAGTGTGTCCAGTAGCATGGCGCTGTCCTCATCACAGGCTTTTACAGAGCAGAATAGGAAGTGTCGACTAATCTAACGTGCATCACAACAACAGGCCAGCTGACGGTTCTTAAAGGGACAGGATGGGAACTGTAGAAACTGGGGATGGGTGTGGATTATGACTTTTTAAAATGGTAAATAGTTTTCAGTGATTTTAAGTGTCAGTGCTTTGAACTTTTATATATATTTGAGGTCAATTAGCTTGCCTTATTTTTTACAGCTGATAGTACAGGGAACAGGTGCCAATGACTTTGTATTACACTGGAGTTTATTAATAAGTTTCCCATTTTGAAAGAGACGGCTTATTTCGCTGGAGTTGAGAAATTTTGCATACAACTCTTTGCTTTTTATGTGTATATCTGATCTCAGCTCATCATGGCTTTGGAAGCGTATGGCTTAATGACTGTTAACGAGGTCTGCAATTGCAGGTAAACCTGTCATTTGGTATGTAAAACAGTGAATACTTGCCTATTTGCCTATTTGATGGTTAAAATTTGTGATATGAAATGTGTCTTCATTTGATGCTACTTACTGCTGTTGAACTACTGATTTGTTTCTTAGTTTTTACCCTCACAGCAGTATATGGATATGAAAATGTTTTATATATAATATTATTTTTTATTATTTTTCTTTAGGACTCTGCTCTTGTTTAATGAAACCTGGTGTGTGCTTTTGCTCTTGAATATTGTATATTTTGTGTATGAATCTGTGAGCTCTGTAGATTGTCTGTTTAAACTATCTGTAGACTTTTTCCTGCAACATCAGAAACCATCAACACGACACAGAACCCCCCTGAATCTCTGTACTTTCTGACATGCTTTAAAGGGTTATCAATTGACTTGTTTTCAAATATCTGTTTGCTTCCTGTTCTTATTTTTGCTTTTAAAGGTCCCTTGGCAGTATTACAGACCGTTTTGTTGATAGAGTGCTTCCATGGTCGCTTTGCCTGCAGCAGTGGTGTGGTCACACTGCCATCGTTTCCGCACCACACTGCATCTGCAGGTCAGGAACTGCACACGTATTTCTCAGGATCCACATGCTGTTTGGATGCTTCACTTCTGTCATTCGCGTATGTCTCTGGTCAAGGTGATCTGGAATCGGTTAATACATAGGAAGAGAGGTTCTCAGTCACTGTTCAGGATACCCGTTTAACATAACATCGCAGTTAACAGAAATGTGCAGTGCAGATGTGGGTGTTGATTAATACGAAGGCCTTCATCATCATCATCATCATCATCATCATTTCTTCGGGGAGCAAAGATCTTTACAGCACATTTTCAGAGCTAAACCCTCAAAACCTGGCAGTCCGTGCTCTTCATTTTCTAATGGTCCTATGGCATTTGCCATTAACTGTAGACTCCACTTTATATCTATCAGTTCCCATCAGTGATTATGTAATCCTGCAGGCCTTCCTCCAGGAGCCCATTAGGATATTACAAGCCTTCCTCGGCTAGCAAGGCAGTGTGCGCTTTGATTTGCATCCTGACCTCTGAGGGGAAGCAGAAAGGCCAGCGCGGAGATGAGTGTGTGGTGGCCGCTCTTGGGCAGCAGGTGCGGTGCCTTTGTGTTTGCGCATCTGTGTCTTTCATGCTTTTCTTCCCCTCTGTGTAGCCGTGGGCTTGTGTGCTCATGCCAGGAATCATTTACACTGTTTTTAAGTGACTCTTAAGTAGCTATTGTCTTTTCAAAGCTGCAGAATCTCCGTCACTGTGTGAGTAGATACCCGCTCGCTTTGACGGCAGCCGTCTCGACAGTGGCAGCTTATTCACTTTGACTTTGAAAGATGGCAGGGATCTCGTTGCCTGAGGAGCAAAAGGGAGACATGTGAATGAGTTGCTGTGAAAGAGGGCTTCCTAAGTGCACTGCGCTGGCCTCCATTATGGGTAGCTAAGTAATGCGTAGTGCTTTGGGAGCCAGAAGGACGGTGCAGTCAGGCTGGGTGTCAGCCAGGCCGATCGGTTGCAGACTACTGCGGATGCTACAGCTGCAGTGCTAGCCTAGCCTAAGTGTGAAATCGGCATGGCAACCAAATACATTACTCTCCGATAGCAATATCAACATCATTAACTAACCTTAGGAGAAGTACAGAAATATCTGTTACGTCTGCAAATTCACAAAATGTATCGCATATCTAGCTATAGAACAAGATTCTTAAAAATTTGACATATGTTGGAGTTCAGTTATCCAGCTTTTAAATATATTTTAAATATTTCCTGATAGCCACTGATTTACAAAGGACGCTCTAACATTCTTCTGTGTGAACGTTCATGGTAGGACTCAGCAGTTGAAGTGACACATAAAAGCCTGTCAATAAACACCATAGTCTTTCTTCTGTCTGATACCTTACATCTTATTTTTACTATGATGTTTTCCAGTGACTCCTTAAGCTCTCTCAGTACCTGCTTCTAAAATAAAAATGGCTACATTCATTTCCACTTCATATTACGCAGGATGCTGGGTGAGGGACATCTTACTCATGTTCTATATATGTTTCTGCTTATATTTATCCTAAATTAACTTGTTAACTTGTACGTTTTTTTAAGTGGAGAAGTTTGAGAGTTTGAATAGTCAGGATTCATTGTTATGATTAAACAAATCCTGACCAAGATTAGCAGTTAGAAGATGGGTGGATGGGACGCGTGGCTGATGTATGAGAGTGGGAGACAGAAATGGATAAACATTTGAATGAAACGTGAATGATCTGGCCACGTGTCACGCTTGTGAAGGTGTTCATGCCCACTGCTGCATTACTGCTCTGAAGGGATAAACGTTTTGCCTGTTTCCCCATAAGGCGCTTCATTTTTCCATTCCTGTTTTAGTTAGCTGGCCTGTGTGCCATTTATCAGTGCTGGAGCCCCTCAAACGGGGAAGTAATATTAGCTAAATGGTTTAGAATATTTTACAGTCAGTGCAGATTTGCTGATGGAGTTATTTATGTTTATAAAAAAGGGTACAATTAGTGGAAAAAATGAAAGTGATTCTTTGCAGCAGGCAAGGCCTGGGTTCACCCTAATCGGGCCTGGCGTGTCGATGACTCACCAGCTGCCGTGTCACAGTCGGCCAATTAGGAGTGTGAGAATGGAGTGTGTGGATGGGCTGGAGTGAGTTCAGGGTGGAGAGATAAGGGGAACGGATGGTGCTCCCCAGACGCTTGGTAACAGCTGCACTGTATTCCTCTGGGAGCTTGATCAGAAGCTGCAGGCTATTGGAGGCTTCCAGGGGGGGCGGTCACATACCACACGAGCAGATTTACACAACAATCCACCGCAGACAGAGCATACTGTACCTAAGATATAATGAGCTATGCTAAGCGACAGGCTCTGTTTTCCATTCCATGAGACAGTGTACTGACGCTGGCATAGATAGCTGTATCTGAGCTTTCAAAATCCAGCCACCCCCTCCCCCGCTAAGGCAAAAGCCTATTATGTTGTGTTTAATGAGGGCCGCTCTGTTAGCTACCTAATGTAGTGCTGGCTGGGAGCGCAGCTGTTTTTACGAGTCACCTGCCCATTAAATTTCATGACTCCCTATTTTAACATGGTTCATATTGAAAAGGCGGTGGGGGGTCATTAACTAAATGAGATACATGTTTGTCTTCAGCTAACCTATTTTATGCCTCATTTGTCTAGATCTTTTATGTAAAAGGATTCATTGCTATTTTGTGTTGCATATGTATTTGCGTGTGACTAGGTCTCAATTTGGCCATTTGAAAGGTGGTACAAAACTGCTTATTGAATTCAGGCTTGAGGCGACACTGCAGCGCGAGACACAGGGCGCCCGTCCAGGGCCCCCGTCCAGGGGCCCCGCACATGGCCCCCGCACAGGACGGCAGGCTGCTATTACAGCCAGCACATGTTCAGGCAGTTTAGAGGGACAGGCTCTGCCCTGTTTGTCCCACTTGCTTCTCACTTACACAGTACTACACTTGGTGTGTGTGTTCAAGCACTTGGCCAAGTATTAAAGGGCGTCCTGTCCCTGGAATAAGCCAAGTGCAGCACACTTGCCATCACTGTATCCACATTTTGGCAAATGCTGCCTGGAATCAGTCTCAATGCACCGCATCAGTGATGACTAAAGTTTACATCGAACACGAGGAAGTCTGCCAGCCAATCAGAGCCCAACATGCCCCCTAAGAAGTTTCAGCGTACGTGCGTAAAGTTTTATGAAGAATGTTTACATAGGCAACGGTGAAAGACAAGTGACAGCATAGCTGTAGCGTGTTTCTTGTTTGCCTCTTCAGATATCAAGTGTGTTCCACTGCTTTCAACAAATCCCCATGCAGCTGGGTTCTTTACATGAACTTGCAACCCTGAATAGGACAATGGTTATGAAAGGATGGATTGATGAATATACCGGGGCTGGACAATGAAACTGAAACACCAGGTTTTAGAGCACCATAATTTATGAGTATGGCGCAGGGCCTCCTTTTGTGGCCAATACAGCATCGATTCATCTTGGGAATGACAGATACAGTCCTGCACGATGGCCAGAGGGATTCTGAGCCGTTCCTCTTACAGAACAGAGGCCAGGTCACTACGTGATGCTGGTGGAGGGTTTCCTGACTCGCTCCTCCAAAACAGATCTGGTGACTGTGCAGGCCATGGGAGATGTTCACCTTCATGTTCATGTTCATCAGACCACTCTGTCACCAGCCTTGCTGTGTGTATTGGTGTATTATCATCCTGATACATGGCACCACCTTCAGGGTACAATGTTTGAACCATTGGGTGAACATGGTCCTCCAGAATGGTCTGGTAGTCCTTGGCAGTGACGTGCCCATCTGGAACAAGTTGTCGGCCTAGGGAATGCCGTGATATTGCAGCCCAAACCATCACTGATCCACCCCCATGCTGCATTCTGGGTACACAACAGTGCAGATGGCAAGCCTCTTTGGGGCTTCTCCACATCATAACTCTCCTGGATATTGGAAAGGCAGTGAAGGTGGACTCATCAGAGAACAATACATGTTTCACATTGTCTACAGCCCAAGATCTGCCCTGCTGGCACCATTGAAACCGACATTTGGCATTCGTTTGAGTGTCAAAGATTTGGCTATAGCAGCCCGATCATAAATATTGACCCTGTGGAGCTTCCGACAAACAGTCTTGGTAGAATCAGGAGAGTCGAGGTGCGCATTTAATTCTGCAGTGAGTTGGGCAGCTGTGGTTATATGTTTCCTGGATAGAATTCCGGTTAGTACCTGGACATCCCTTTCAGACAGCTTCCTCTTGTGTCTACAGTTACTCCTGTTAGATGTGGTCTGTCATGGAGGCATGCCAACATTACCCTGGATACCATGGCTCTCGATACACCACAAAGACTTGCTGTTCTGGTCGCAGATGTGCCAGTGAGACGCACACCAGCAATTTGTCCTCTTTTGAATTCTGATATGACTCCTATTATGCTGTGTGGACTGTAATATTTTATGTACAGCTATACTATTGCTCTGCTAATTCAACCTTCAGATGGAATGTGCAGTCAGTGAGGATTGGCCACCAGGCTGCACATATATAGGTGTGAAACCTCAAGCACTATTAACCAGGTCTTTCAGTTTCATTGTCCAACCCCTGTATATGTCTAGGACAAATGCTGGTCCCCACAGAAAACAGCTAGACGGCTATAGGAGTGATCTTGGATATATCTTGGAATATGCTGCTTATATTCTGACTGAGAGCAGAGACAAAGAGCAGGTGTGGGTCTTTTCTGCTGGTATCAAGCTCTGTGCCCCCTGCTGCTTACCCCAAGCTGAGACCCTCCACATCCATGGGCCCCCTGAGAAGACAGCAGGTGTGGCCTGTGAATGGATTGACCTGGGAAAATGGGGTTTAAATGAAAGTTCCGTTTATGCAGAAAAACAACTCAGCTGAGTCTCGAGTTATTTCATATAACCAGCACAGGCGTTCACATTATTTTCTATTTATTTAGCCTTTTTTCCAAAAGTGCCATAGAGGTGAGGATAGCCTGGGGTCAGAGAGCATGGTCAGCCAGAAACCAGTGACCCTGGAACAATCAATAGTCTTCTTAAAGGCCCCAACAGTGATATAATTATTCTGCTGGTCACACAAAATCACAGAAATATAATGCTTAACTTTTTATTCCTGGTGGATGTGTATGGAGCAGGTCTCTGCTTGGCACTATAACGTAGCATTACTGTAGGTGCCAAGGGCCCACCTTTCAAACCACTCAAACTCCTAGCCTTCCTGGCTGCCTCAGTCATGATGTAGACAAAGCAAAGTGTCTTTTAAAAGCCACCAAAGCCAGAAGAACCTTTTGCGTTACAACAAGTTGTATCAAGGCTGAACCCTGAGTCATGGGTGAGTCTCACGCAGATGGTGCGGCAAATGTCTAACGTTATCTCATTATGTTTTTATTTTAATTGCCTGCCAGCAACACATGACTTGTGGACTGGAGCACAGTAGCACAGTCATATAGTCGTAAAGGTACCCTGGCTGCCAGCAGGAAGGACAAGTCACAGGAAACAGGTGAGTGTTCACGGATCAGGACAATGATGGTTTGCCCTACCAATATTTCCAAGGCATATTTTTGTTTTCTCTACACGTACATCTGTCAAGAAGGAGGAAGGGTGCCACACCCGTCACTTCGTGCTGCCGTTTTTGTTGCTCAGGGTCGTCTTATACAAGTTTATGTACCTTAGATACAAATGGTTTCTGAGGAGGAGTCCTGCCATAAATTTCAGTTTTTAAAGTTCTGAAGGTACGTTTCTTTCAGACTGGATCACCGAGGCGCTGACTGCGTGCTCGTACTGTCAGCCGCCTCATATATGGAAGTGTTGAGTGCCAGTTCTCTTTGATGGCTGACACGCATCCTGCTGGAATCCAGCCTAATCAGACTCACCGCAGGACTTACGCCTGTAATTATAATGTCTTTCTTTTCCTGTGTATAGTTTGCTGCTTTCACTCTTTGCTCTCAAGGCAAATATAAATCGATAACATATCTGATCCTTGATAACTGAATATTAATGTGACCTTGCGTCAGAGCCCTTCATCATTACCGACTCTTGCCTCCTTAATGACCTACACACACTTTGAGTTAAAGTGTTCTTCAGTGAGATACTTGGGATGTTTATGGGTTTTGGTGGACCGTGGAATTCATAGATAAGTAAAACTGGCAACGCTAATTTAATACTGATGGTGTTAAGAGTATAACTGTCTCTGCATTAAATTAACTCTCAGGTTTTCAGCCCTTTGCTCAATAGCTACATAAGTTGCTGTTGGTTATTTATGAAGGTACACTCTATCATTTTACCCTGTGATTATTGTCCCAAGCAAGTTTTTATTTGTTGAGTGAATTATAAAGAATGTCCAACTTGTAACAGACAAGCTGTTACTTGCACGGTTTAAGTGGGTCTTTGGCCCACAGTAAGTCACTCCTACATTCTCCAGATAACACTCAGACGCCTTGCCAGTCCTCTAATGTGAGAATAGGAAAACGTGTCGCTTTAAAGCTTTTTTCAAAGCAGTTTTTCTGTGCTGGCTGGGAAGATGTATGGCTAAGTACGGAAGGTGGTGAGAGTAACTTACGCTGCTGGGCCATTGAGCAAGGCCCTTAAAGCGTAACCTGCTGTGGTGCCACCTCATGCTCGATGATGCTGTGCTCTGACCTCAAGTCTATGTCTCTCACAGAAAGTAAAGTGGTGTATGTGAAAACCGAAGAACTCATATATACGGTGTGTATGAATTAAGTATCTTATAAAAAGAAAAACTAGCCAGCTGAAGAGGCGATAGGATGGCAAATAAATGGCAAATCATTTATTATCTATGATGAAAATACACATGTGCGTTCTGACTAACAGATCAAGAATGGCTCTGCTAGCTAATTACTATACTGTAAGCCAGTCACGTTGCTAAACACCCTCTCCTCTCAGAGGCTGGAGCAAGTCGCCTACCTGTGTCATTAGCTAACAGCAGCAAAGAAACTCCTGAGTGACTGACGGTGACGTCGTTTTTACATGGTTCCCGGCCCCCTTTCCGACGATGCGGACCAGGGAGCTTTCACTGGCGTGGCTCTGCGAAGTGAACTTGCACGTCCGTGGTTGAAAGGCCAGGCCTTGAGTGATAAATCGCCGCGGTTCACCTTGATCCGATGACCACCTCAGATTTATTGGCCTCATTTAGCTCAGCCCAGAAGCTGGGTAGGGCGCCTATAGAAAGTGCAACTCTGTCACTCTGGGTAGCCATTGGAATGTATCCGCTCCCTTAACCCTCTTTCAGCTTCTTAAAGTTAACAGATACTCGTAAGTCACTCTCTGTGATGTTCTGACCCCCAACCGTCCAGCAGATGCTTCTGCGTTAAGGATTTAAACTTCTGTACAGGTTTCAGGCCTTGGGTAGAATTAGATTCGAAACTGCTCGTAAATCAACCAGATCGTATCTAGAAGTTTTCAGACTCTTGTACTGGGTGTCCGGACAGTCACAAAAACAAAGAAGAATATTATTTACCATGTGAAAAAAGCACTAACCACAGGCCTCTGAGAAAATACGTTTATTTGAACGTTTAACGATTCATCTTCACAATGCATTGTGGGACACATTTTTGATTCATGTTGTTTTTGGTCATTAATTCCAGTGGGTATTGCTTTTTCACAGGAAAAAAATTACAGAATACACAACTGCACATATTTCATACACAACCACCTCATCTGATCTGGCCTCTATACATAATTTATACATAATTTTATATTCGATTTTTTTTGTGAAACTTGAAAATGTGGCTTAGTATGTCTTTAGGGAGCAAGATCAGAGCTCTGCTTGTCTGTATGGAAGGTAATGAGCGTTGCTCACTCGGGGGGAGATGTACATGTTCCAGAGTGCAGAAATATTAATAGATCTTTAGACTTGCAGCTCATATACATTTGGAGTCTTTGGAAATGCAGCCCCAGTAAAATTTCCGCCAGCGCTGACTAGCTGGCTTAATTTTGGGGCAAATTTTTATATCATTTTGACACACTTTCTGTACGTAAAATTAAGCTTAAAGCTACATTAGCTTTTTTCTTTTCTTTTTGGTGTTGCAGGGCTGTCTCTCTGACATTGATTTCAGAAGCCAGAGGTGTTCATGTTATGGTTTGTAAAATCTCAATTGTCTCATTGCTTTGGAATTTTGATGGCTAAGGTAGGTTAATTGTACACATGCACACATTTCACCTCTTGCTGGTGACAATTACACCGTGAAAGCAGTGAGCCTGAGGCAGGGCAGACACGATTTTGAGACCTGGTTGACGTTAACCTCACATGGGTTGTGAGAATGTAGCACATGTTCAGTGGAGATATGTCAGCCAAACATTAAAATAGATCAAGTCACTGGGGGACTGCTCCGTTTTGGCCAAACTGTTCCTCGGTGCCTCAAGCCGCTGTTCGGTGCTGCATGGCTTCTCTGTTCCCGAAAGACAACAGGCTCTGGATTTGTTCCTGTTCATCTCTCTGGTCCTGGCCGAGTCGGTTGGGGTAATGGCTGCCCGGCATGTTCTTTAGAAGGACAAGCAAATACGATGACGTACCTCAGGAAAAGCTGAGTGGAGATCTCGGCTATGGTGTGCATTTTACAGCAATTATGTCTGCAGCCTGTAAGCCCTCAGTCTATTTGTTGCCTCTGTTATGGCAGCACTCAGACACATCCGCATAATAATGCCAGTGGAGACGCGCCCACTCAGGACACCAATCCGACGGCCCTTGTTAAAAGCCTCTTCACAAGACACCAGCTTTTGTGCACCCCCCAATGGGTGGGGTACCACGAAAATGGCGGTGGAGAGTGAGAGGGGGAAAGTGTACACAGCCGCAGCACGAGGAAACGTTTATTTAATTTGGTAAGATTTATCGTCGTTCTCCTAATCCCCTACTTTGTTTATCTTCCTGCTAACTGGTGAGGCTGAATCATTAAAGCTCTTTGTTTGGATTAGCCTTAATGAGCTGGGATCTGTCACCCCTGCGGCTGTTCCGCGCGGGGTTTTAAAGCGGCTGTTTCCTCATCGTTAACGTCCGTTAATGGCTGAGCGGAGGGGCACAGGCCTGGCTCCCGTCAGTGCAGATGAGGGCTGAAGGCTCTGTAGTGCAGTGTGTGGTTCTGCCTTTTGTCTTCCTCCCCCACTCCCTCCTTCCCTCTCTAGCTCTGTCTGTCTCCTGTCTTCTCAGTCTACAGACACAGCTCGGCGACAATTGGCTACATCCGAGCCCGTCACTCACTCTCTGGCCAGCTTTCCCAGCTTTACCGTGGTAATGCATTTTTCCTGGAATTGTTGTTGCTTTTTCCCCCCTTTGCCTTTTATCCTGTTAATTCCCTCTTACCTGCTGCCATGTCTTCCTCTGTGAGCAGATAAGCCCAGCGGGGAGAACGCTGGGAATGTACACTGGCAATGAGTAAGGAGCACAGGTTGTCATTTTTTCGTGCATGGAGGTCTGCAATCTCAAGGGTGGAGAGAGAGGGAAGTAGAGGAAGTGAGTGAAGTCATCCTGCGCTGGCAGCGGGGCCCATGGAGAAGGAGCAGGGATGGAGTCACGTGGCAGGTGGTGCAATGTGTGTGCCTCAGCCATGCTGGGGAGTCAGGGAGTGCTGGGAACCCTGGATACAACTCACTGCCTGGTGGGAGGATTGTATACTGGGCAGAGAGAATGGCCAGGCAGGATGGGGAAGAATGAGCGCTATTCCCAGTCTGTGGGAGGGCCATTATTCAGGTGGAGGTTGGGGCAAAGCTCCACGTCAAAACAGAGATCAGAGGTAGGAGCAGCAGGCAACAAGATGTAGTTCAACAGAAGAACTCAATGCGATTTGGAGATGCGTCATTCTTTGTTGAATGTTACATGTGAAGTAGTCAGAGTGAAAAAACAAAATAAAAGAAACTCAAAGGAGTTGGGTAAGGTTGTCAAAGCAGCCGGGTAAGGCCCTCCAAGGAGCCGGGTAAGGCCCTCCAAGCAGCCGGGTAAGGCCCTCCAAGGAGCCGGGTAAGGTGTTAGGGTTACAGTGTTTCTCAATTGCTTTGGCAGATTTCAA
>JAAGVU020000129.1:3006409-3016624 GCA_011763525.2 Mormyrus iriodes
ACATGTAACCTCTTCAGATCTCAAGACACAGTACAGTAACAAACAGAAAAGTCACACGGCACTGTATAACGCAAAAACAGCACAATGGCAATACAAGGACAACATAATGACGACAAAATCATTAAACTGTGGGAACCAAAAGCACGAGAATGCCGTATCATTGCAATGCAGGGAATATATTTTAAAATAATTTTGACAGCCTCGTTTTGCACTTCGTGGCTAACACGATCACACATATATACAGTTTTTGGTGTAAAATTATTACAATGGGAAACTGCATAATCTATTTTGACCAACAAGACTAAAGCAACTGAAAATTGTGTCAAATGACTATTGTACAAAACCATTTGCATATACGTACTAATACATTTGGAAATTTGTATGAAACAATGAGAAATGATGATCTGCTGTTCAAAAGTGACTGTATGGTGTGGGGATCACACTTGTTGTTTTACAAATGATAATTGTCATTTGAGAAATGCTCGTAAGCAATTGAGAAAGCTGTAATGTCTGCAGAGTGAAATTTCAACATGTTACCAAGCAGGAACCATAAATTTAACAAGACATCTATCCCCGTCTTCCAATCCTCCTCTCACCCTCTCCACTCAGTCACTCACCAGCCCTCAAGCTATTTTTCTAAGACTACAGGGGGTTCCCCCATAAAAATGCCAAAAGAATTACTCAGTGTATCAATGTAAATTCATTTTATTTGCAATTATAAAAGTTTATCACACTAACTGAACCACAGCGCTGATCATCTCACGGGAGTTTTGTCAACATATACACTAATTTTCCCTTTGAAACTAGAATAAATACAGCCCATAGACACCCCTTCACGCCGTGCGTCAATGGAAGTATAGGGAAGATTCTTTGGCGCTTTGTCTAAATGGAGAATAGAGGAAAGCTTGTGTGTGACTCCGCCTGCTGGGAGGCCCGTTACCGTCCGCAGACTTTCCCGCCAGACGCTTCACACCTGCCGGAAAGGGGCGGTTTCGGCGAGGGGCGGGGTTTGGGCCTTGCGCGCAGGAGGCGGGACATGACGCATGACGCAAAAAGGACGCTGCGGAAACCGCCGTGTTTTGCTTACAGTACATCAAAGATGGCAAAAGAAGTTACCGACAGAAGCTCCCCCCAGTGTTTGTTGGGGTCGTCTTCATGTAAATGACCTGTTTCTTCACCCTCGGATATTTGTACTCTTCTGTTTTCACGCCAGTCGCATGAGAGAAACGTCATCAACACGCCCACTCGCTCGCGGTGAACTCTCCGGATAATTCCCTGCTACATTCACACATGGGGTCAACTGGAAAATACCCGGACTCTGTATTAGGCAGCTAGCAGGGTAAAGTCCGTTTAATGTCTGGCACGACCGATTCGGACATTAGCGTTCACGCATACAGCCCCTCCAGGTAAAATCTAGAGAAGGTCAGGGTGGCAGCGCACGTCTGAGAGGGGCTTTTAATCAACCTTGATGGGACAGAAGAACTTGCCGTCAGATACTTTAGACCCCCCTGCACAAGACAAGATTAACTACCAGTAACATTAATACTCACATGGTGTCGGCAGAGCGTGGTTGTCTGCTCATGTCTTGTTGACTGATTGATTAACCGCAGTATATTCACTTATGGGTTTTAGTCTATGCAATGAATAAACTGCAAAACGGATCCCAAATCAGCCGAAATTTTGTTCACCCGCCGAATGCAATTTTGACCCGCAAAATCCAAATCCAATTGAAATCCAGCCAACTGGGCGGGTTTCCAGAACGCTGTTCTGCTAACTGTGCTAGGAGTCAAGCGGACAATTTCGGCACATGCACAGCATCCCCTGATGCCACCTAGTGGTATGCATATATAACTGCTGTTTTACTCAGCATTCGCAGCGTGACCAGAGTGAAAATCAGTGCGTGGTGTAACACAAAAGCAATGCACGGGGGAGTGCACTGCTGAATGCAGCACAGATCCCCCGCATGCTCTCCCAGGAAGGTATTTTTATGGGATCCTTCTCATAAGTCGCTGCCAGCTCATCAGGTTCATTTCTGTGAGTTATTATAGTGGCAGTGAGTTTGAAACGAGTTTGTAGGGGTTAATTCTGTGTGTTATACCACCAATGCGTGGATGCCTTTGTAGGGGAAACAGTGCGACGGAATACTGACTTTGTATGTAAGCTAGGTTCAGTTTTTTTTGTAGGAGAACTTGGGAAAAGAACACAGGAATAGTTACTCACCAGGGGAGAGAGGCCTCCGTCGGCCGAGTCGGCCATGGCTGACGCGGATAGATCTGTAGTAGGTCTGTTGCTGTGATGTTTCTCTCATTAAATAGCGTGTCTGTCGTGTTCTATCCACGTGTTTTCACGGGTGTCCGTGTGCCGTGTCATATGCCCGATTTGATCCGGTCGACCCCCAGTGCGCGCGTGGGAGTGAAATGCAAGGCTGGGGCGACCCCGCGCGCGGCTTGCCGCCGCCCCCCGCGTGACTGGGCCACGCGGGAGGCGGGAGCAGGGCGGCGCTGTGGGGAGAAGCTGGACACGACGGCACAGACTTCCACAAACTGCTGCGATAAACCCCTGAGCTGCAGTGACGTACACAGAGTGACACAACGGCAACGAGAAGACCGACGGGATGACGTTAGGTGCATGTAGTGGGGATGGTATGCAGACATCCAACGCTGTCTTCGTCTTTATTTGTAAAATATGTTCCCATTAACCCGAACTGTGTAAATAACCGTGCTGAACGATTAATGTATGAGGTATTGTGAGAGAATTCTGCCTCTTTGCATCTGTAGTATATCATACACACGAAATGGTTACATTCATCTAAAGGCTGGAGTGATATTTATACACTGCAGTACAGCACCATCATGCCTCCGTTGTACGATACATCACGCCAGCGATGATGACTTCATCCTGCATGTGCTCCAGTATGGGCTAGGTCTCTGCACCGTGTGATTTTCCGGACCCTTCTCCACAGCCTCACTAGCTGTGGTTGGTCCCCTGGAGAGATCTCAGTACATAGGAAGTCTGCATGGGCACTGCATTGTGATTTGGCCAAGGGAGGATTTTGGCTGCAATGCAAGTGCAGAGGCTCGAGGAACCACTTTTCAGGCCAGCAACCGCGTCACAACGGACATTATGGGCTAAATGCAATGAGCAGAATAAAAACCCAATGAAAGAAGCAGCCTTAACGTTAGAATAAGCTGCGAATCAGTGGGGTTAGAAACCCAGTGTATTTTGTCAGTCACATTAATATCCATTTCTGATAATGACACTCATTTTTGTTGTATAAAACAAATTGCTTTTGTTCATTAGACTTAGGTCAGCTTCTTACTCAATGGTGGTAAAGGCAGAAATGTCACTAATGGCATTAATAGTTTTCATTTAAATTATACGATGAAAGATGGTCGAATGTAAGATGTATTCTCCCATCTGATTGCCTACATTAGCCAGCGCAAATAGCGCTGGCTGACTGACCTGCCTCCTTCTGTTTGTGCCCGTTTCTCTCGGTTGGGCGCCTTTCCAAGCACAACATCTGACCTGATTTTTAAAATTTATACTTACTGAAGTTTAATTGGAATTCCAGCCTTAATTTGGAACTGTACTTGGGTACTGTTAGCCTCTGTGGGAAAGTTCCTATATTGTACCAGATTGTATCTGTAGAATGTCCACCCTATGATAGTCCCTTCACACAATTAAGACTAATTTAGGTGCTGGTTTGTTTCAAACAGGCAGATTTATTTGATATAGCCCCATTTCTGCAAGCAGGCTGTTTAAAAAATACTTCATGATAGTTTGTTCCAAAGGTAATCGACAGAAAACCAAATGGCCCAAACCTAAGAAGACTGGCACTTCTGTAAACGTGTAAAAAATTTGATTTTTAAAATGAATCAGAAAAGGGTTACTTCATAGTGAGTAATTGTTTGTGGCAACATTTGCCTTGTGATGGACTGGCATCCCATCTAGGGTGTCTCCAGCCTCATGCCCTGAGGTGGACTGACATCCCGTCCAGGGTGTCCCCAGCCTTATGCCCTGTGGTGGACTGACATCCCGTCCAGTGTGTCCCCTGCCCTGTGGTGGACTGACATCCTGTCTAGGGTGTCCCCAGCCTTATGCCCTGTGATGGACTGACAACCTGTCCAGGGTGTCCCCTGCCCTTTGCCCTGAGGTGGACTGACATCCCGTCTAGAGTGTCCCCTGCCCTGTGCCCTGAGGTGGACTGACATCCTGTCCAGGGTGTCCCCTGCCCTTTGCCCTGAGGTGGACTGACATCCTGTCCAGGGTGTTCCCAGCCTTATGTGCTGCGTTTCCTGGAATGAGCTCCAGGCACACGGTGACCCTGTACTGGGTAAGTGGGTATGGAAGATTAATGGAGTGGTGTAGGCACCGTCCGTCTTTTATTTAATGTTTGCCTGTGCCAATGCAGGGACATCTACACACGACAAATAACAGCAGTCTGGCAAACAAAGGGCAGCTTTCACAGCTCAGCATCTTTCTCTGCGGGTTTGGTTCTTCATCTTTTGTCGGACAAGCTCTTATGAAGCTGAAGCGCCCCCTAGTGGCACCGTCTAAGTTAATCATTTATCTCTCTTCATTATTGCAACATGACAGAAAAAAATCCATAATACATCTTACCAATGACAATAAAACTGATTATTCAGATATAAACAAGCAACATGAACATATGGAGGTTGAATTGCTATTTTTGCTTATATGTGCACTACTGGCATGTAAGGCAGGGTGTCCCGTGTGCCGTTCCTGGGGCATCCTGGGAATAGGCTCAATGCTCAGAACAAATCTGTATTGGATAAACGATTATGGACGATAGATGGGTGGATTTAAACGTGCTGTATCTCCGTTATGCCATTCGGACGCCGCCTTCCTGAATGCGTTCATGCTTCCATTACAGCTCTTTTCATGAAAGTAGGTATTTCTGTGTTACACACTCTAACCAGTGTGTGTGTGTGTGTCTGAAGTCTGATTAGCCTGAATGCATATTCACATCTGCATGATTGCAGGGAGAACATGCGAATGCCACACACACACATGCACCCACGCGCATACGAACACACACGCACACATGCATGCACGCACGCACACATACACACACATGTACACACATATACGCGCGCACATGCACGCGCGCACACACACGAATGGCGCCCACTCCTCTGGAAGTGAGGCGGCAGTTCTCTCTCCAAGGTCGTTTCTCTGATCTGAAATGTGCTGTTGATGAAGGGATTGAAGACTTTTTGTTCCCCACTGCAGTGTTTTAATTAATTCCCTCTTAACACTTTTGGCTCTTAGTATGAAGTTGGCTGTATATTTAAAATCTAAGTCAGCAATAAAAGAAGAACAGCAGTTTTACCATTTCTTGCGTTTCTCCTTTTGCTGTTTCACACAGACAGTCTGTGAGGCCTCTTGCTTTGCTCTTGAACTCAGCATTACAGCGTAATTTACAGAGTGCATGCTAATCTGTAAATTAACTTCAGGAGATTTGATATGAATTGCAGCTGCATATATGTTAATTATGCAGTCTACTTCACTTCAGTACACTCATTATTCATCATAAAATCTTGTTATATCTTTGCAACCCTATTATGTTGTATAAATGTGGCACTATAATAAATTCTTTTAGCCTTTGCTTGGCTTTTAAAGGCGATGTACTGTGTGTGACTTTTCAGATAAGGAAGATCATAGAAGGCCATTGTGTCATCAGTATTAATTGAATAAATTCCTGGGCATTAATGTTTCTTCTGTTTTTAAGAGTTTTACTACATTTATTCATGGTATTTCCTATAGGAATATTACATTTGTGGAGTCCCTCCTCAGGATGTGATGCATTTATTTTGAAACACTGATATGGGTCTAATTTGCACTCAATTTAGGAAGTTTTAATGCATTGTCAGGTAGACTAATAGGACATTACATCTTGGATATTTTTCATGTGTCTCTGTGGAAGCCAGTGCGTGATGCTGTTAATCCCTCTGCTTAGACCATGTCCGCCCCCGTGGGCCTGCCCTCAGCTGCTGCTGATCCAGTCCATGTACCAGCGTAGATGCACACAAAATGCTCGGGCCCCTCTCTGTGCACCCAAAACCCCAGGAAAACACACTCTGCAGTGGCCTCTGCACACAAGGGCCACCGGAGACTCCCTGAAAGAAGGCTTAGGTTTAGGCTTAGTCCTGGGCTTAGTTAGGGTTAGGTTTAGGGTTAGGCTTTGCATTACTTAGTTACGTTGTTTATCAGAGGCACATATGATGGAAGAGCAGAGTGAGTCTAACGTGTCTGTGAATCTGTGGGCAGACCTAGCAGCTGCTGCCTCTGCCTTCCATAAATCCGGAGCGTGCTATGTTGTCAGTGAGCAGATGGGGGTAGGCATGGTGGCAGATGGCGTGATCGACGATGGGCTGGTTCAGGCTCTGCAGAACTTGTGGATACTCTACTGGTGAGTGGAAAGCCATAGTTCTAAATAAAATATACCAGGTTCTAGTGCCAATAAACTGTGTATACATGATAAGTGCCCTTCCCTCGCTGCTCAGCCGCACTGCTGACGGTGTCCCCTCATTTCTCGTCTGCTTGAGCCTGAGCCTGACTGAGCCTGTGAGCTTCACAATATACTGGACCGGGCCGGACAACCAGATGAGCACGACACCCCTGCCCAGAGTCCTAGAGCTGTATTTGGGATGGGCAGTGCCCTCTGAAGCCTTAATGTGCTGCTGGGTGCCCTTCTCAGGGGGCAAGTTGCAGGTGTACCTCCAGGGCATTTGCAGGACAGGCACAGCACCTGTGGGACCATGTCACTGTGACACGCGCCAGACTGATCAAAGTGGCTTCCAAATCAGCGAGCCTCCTGTCTGTCTGCTTGTGCGATAAGCGCAAGCTGGCCGGTGTGTAGCCTGCCCTCCTTTTGTATCCCGAGGATCTCTGGAAAAGACCCTCATTCCCAGCAGCAGTCTGCTGTCAGTTTTTTCACCAGAGGGTTTATGAGATTTTGGTTGGGGAATTTCCATTACGGACGCGCGTGCTGTAAACGGACAGAAGTTCGTTCCAGACCAGGATTCACAGCATGCTATCATTTTGTTGGCAACCAAATTATAATTATAATGCTGAACTGCTTAGTAATTCTGTCCCTAAGGTACACAGTACAGTGCCTGCATTGACCAGTTCAAAGTGAGACATTGCTGATGTGATTATAAGGGTAAAGCTCAACCCATATTGAACTGGAGTTTTAATTATTTAGTAGTTTATAATAAATAAAAGATAGAAGATGATCTTTAGAGTTCTGAAACACATGCAATAGTGGTTCATTCACAGTTAAATAACTGTGCCTCAGAGTCAGTCTCTATTTGCTTTAGCATCCTTTTATCTTGAAGGACCTCCGGTGGTTTACATGAGACTGTAGTGTAGACGTTCTTCCAACTAAGGCTATAGGACAGTTTGTATCTCGCTTTTCTGCGTACGGTTTCGGCTTGCGGATGGCCTTCGGCGCGGCAGCTTCTGTTCATACATTTGGCTGTGGATGCGGATGGTCACGGTCGGTGCTGCATGCAGCAGTAATACTCCACCAGACCCTCAGAGGGCAGACGTCTAGCAGCAAACATAAATACAAGCAGTGTAGTGAAATGGGTAAACCTTTATCAACAGTTTTAAACAATTGTTTGTAATATATTACTTTTCTTTCCTTTTCTTATATAGCGTTCATCGTGTCCACTGGTCTCTCTGTCTACCTGTGCAGTTGTAGCAGAAGTAATTTCCCTGTGGGATCAATAAAGTTTTTTTTGATTCTGATTGTTTCTGCAAAGTTATTAACCAGCAGCTCCGACCTTTGTGTGACTGGCAGTCGGTGAAGATTACAGTATGCAGAAGCTCTGCATTGTTATGTGGATGTGTTACATTGGTGGATACTTCCTAAAACGATTTTGGGCAGTAATTTAAGACAAAGGTCCATCTACAGAATTAATTATTGAGTCATTAGTGTATGCATACAGTATGCATATTTTAGTCAATTAATTATGGAAGTATTTAAAATTAATTTTAAGTAAACAAACTCCTCTTCATGGTGCACAAGACAGTACTTTATACAAATAAACTTACTTATTTCTATAAATGCACTTTGTAAGAAATGAACAAAGAAGCGATGCTCTATACAAATGAACAGCATGTTTTGCACAACAATGGGTGTCAGAAGCAACTCACAATTTTCTGTTGCATTTCGGTTAATTGCATTGTACATGAGCACCCTCTACTGAGACATGGAGTATTTGGGATACTCATGGTAAATATTATTGCTGTCGCTCTGATGTAGGGTCAGTGTCTTTGCGTCAGTCAGTCATGGCGGGAGGTTAAGAAAGGTCAGCATGTTTAATATGACTCTCTTGGGCATTGAGGGGCATTAACTTTAGATGTACGGTCTTGTCCAAGGCATAATGCCCTCCGGGAAGTGTGCAGGAATGGATCTGTTGAGTGTCCGAGATAGAGGAGGGTGGCCGTGGTACGCGCTGTGCAGGCAGATGTTAGTGGGCGTAGATGAGGTGGTACACTTGGTCCTGCAGTATGGCGCCGTAGGTGCCCACCGCTTTTGTGGTGTCATCGTAAATGTTCCTGGGAAGGACAAAGGCGCACACACACTTACTCATTCTTCATTTATTTTTCTTTATGTGCTGCAAATTTCTCTCTGTGACTCGGTGATCTTTCTTGGCTTTGTTACTCATCCATTCATTCCAATTTTTTGGCATTTATAACAACTTTTTATGTATAGGTATTCAGTAATGATTAGCTTTTATATATAACCTATTTCTCCATGAGTATAGTCCTAACTGCTTGCATGATGTAAAATCTCAGTTAACTAACAAACTAACTAGTAGCTCAAATCAAAAAGGTCCTCAATGCAAAATATGAATTGGTCCAGGTCTATGGTATGTAAACTTTAGTTTTCTAGTCTGTTTACTCTTACAGTGTATATATAGGGTATAACAGTGTTTCTTGACCTGCTTCTCGGGGACAAGAGCAGGGAGGGAGTACAAACGTGGCCTGTCTGGGGGTCACTGTGGACCAGCTCAGGACAGACTGCTGTATAATATAGGTATTATACTTGGCTGAGTCTTACTTTGCCTTTTCGTCCAGCTTCCAGCCCCTGACTTGTTCCATCCAGTCGTTAGCAGTCTGGACTGTGTTGTCCCAGTAGAACCAGAGACTGTCAGCAACTGTTGTCCCAGTCTCCTCCGGGACTTCCCTTATGATTCGTAAGCACTCTGCATCTGAAATCAGATGGTGTGGGCCAAGGAATGTAGAGTAATCAGAGCCGCTCCTGCAGTGATATGATGCCATACTACCTGTCAACGTTTCAGTGGAATTTCTTCAGTACTTTGTTGCCTTCCTTGAAGATCCCTTCCCTATCACTCTCTTCCTGTCATGCTTGCTTTCTTCCTACCCTGTAACCTTCCAGAAAAATATCAACCGCAAATTGGCTTTTTTCCAACGTGTCATGCGGCTGAATCCCGTGCCAAACTTTGTGCAGAATGCTCACCACGTTGAATGGTAATACTGTCCTTAAGTATGATGCATTCTCTCTCATGATAAATTACTGGGAATCTTAGGTGTGTGAGACATCTGTGGTGTAAATTGCTGCTGAGTAATTAGCTAATAGAAAATTATGTTACTTTTTATTATTAGGTCCTTTAAAACCATTTAGGAAACAAAATCCAGTGTAGATGTTGTAGTTACCGTAGGAGATCACAGCAACAAGCACAGCAATAGCTAGTAGCTTGTTCATGGTGAAGACTCTCACCTGCGGAGACAGCGACAGGTGGCTTACAGTTCTGTGGGTAAAGACATCACACTTTTTCTGCCTGTCCACTAGGTGGCAGACCTTACTGCACTTCCACCACCTTCCTACATCAGCTTTAGTCCCAGAACCTAATTTTCACATACATACTCAGTCTTCGTTGCAGGACATTTTAGTCTGTATGTCTGCATGCCTGTCCAGAAATGATACCAAAAGATGCCAAGGGTTGTTTAAAACTCAGCTAGGAGTCAGAACATTTAATAATTAGAAAATAATGATAAATGATAAATTCAAATAAAAAAATAAATAGCCAATTCAACCTCCTATCGCTATTATTAGTACCACAAAATGAATAAAATTGTCAGGTAGAGGGTGACTGATCGGCGGAGTGTACCATGTCGATATCACATTGTCAGGTAGACTATGACTGATCGGCGGAGTGT
>JAAGVU020000129.1:3024914-3037367 GCA_011763525.2 Mormyrus iriodes
AGTAGACCCCAGTGCTCGTGTCGTCTCGCGTCGGTGCCCTTAGACCCCAGTGCTCATGTCAGCTCACCTCAGTGTCCTTAAACCCCAGTGCTCATGTTGTCTCACCTCGGTGCCCTTAAACCCCAGTACTCATGTCATCTCACCTCGGTGCCCTTAAACCCCAGTGCTCATGTCATCTCACCTCGGTGCCCTTAAACCCCAGTGCTCAGCAGTAATATTCAACACAATTGCATTATTTCCATAGCCATTTTCTAGAAATTGGGTGAAACAAACAGCTATAAAACAAGCCATACATGTAAGAAGCTGTGCCTTACCTAGCAGTGCCAGCAGCAGGGTGACAGTGCTGAGCTTCCGTATCATGTCTGCTAGGAACGGGACCTGTGTGCAAGTTCTGCACAGTGTGGAACCAATGTGTTAGCAAACCACAGCAAACACGGGAATTACAGGCAGATAGCTAAGCTACTCAGAAGTGGTATCTCACTGCAAAAATGTTCAAAATGTCGTATGTGCTATGTTACAGTATGGACACCACATCTAAGTGTCAGTGAGTGGGGAAGTACAGAAAAGTCTGAAATAAATTGCTGTAAAAACACCTTTCAGCCTGTGACATTTTCCATTGGACTAGAAAGCCCTATGGTCAATAATATTTTTAAATTAATGACAGAATTATTAGGTTTTACCTGTTTTTGGCTTCTGAGAGAAGTTGTCTATGTGCTGTTCAGTGGGTTGACTGACTGTAATTCACCTCAACAGGGCATTTCTGTTCCTGTTTATGATAAACCTGAAGTGACTTTGAGATTAAGGCTGTCCATCACTTGGGTGGGGGCCAAGGGAATTTTTTGTTTCATACAGGGAAATGTAGTGATGAAACATTAGCAGAACTGGCTGTGTGTGACGTTGGGTACCTTACCGCCTGCAGCATCATAGCGGCTCGGTTCACATTTATGCTCACTACTACTGACCAATCACAATATTTCCCAAATTTTTAGCTATATTTTTATAAGCACCTATATTAAGTTTAATGTAATTTAACACAAAATCTGTCATTAAAATTCAAAACCTGTGTAGAAACTGGGAATTAGCCTGTTTACCTCCAAAAAGAGGGGTGACCACTGAAATTCAGTAAACTCTTGGTCTGATACCTTTGTTGGTGTAATTGTGGAATCACTAAAAATGTTTGCAGTAATTTATGCTATTGGGTTCAGTGTTTCCGATTTCCTGTTTGATAAATATCCAATTTGCACTGTGTGTGAGAGAACTGCACTGTTTGCATTACAGTTTTAGGTTAAAGAAATCCAATAACACACTGAAATTCTCAGAAATGTATGTGCTTAAAACCTTGAGCCTTTGCCATAGTCAAAAACATTTGACTTCTTGTAAGCCAGCATGAAATGAGGCAATCTGAGTATTCATTAACAGAGGATAAATAGTGACTTTAACCAGGCGTTTGATGAAATTGAATGTGATGTGATCTGCCTTCAGGTGAAATGTAGTTTATGACTGGGCCTTTGCATAAAAATATTATTACTAGTGGGTGTATATGCAAAGGATTAATGATGCAGGCCTGTGTCACGGACCTCGTCAGCAGACACTAGTCACCTCACCTCAGCCTGCAACCTGGCAAATGTTAACTTGCTTGCTTTGGATAGAGGGCGATTTTCCCAACAGAAATATTTCTGTCCGCTGTGTACAACAGCCTGAAGGAATGGAGTCTTTGTAAAACCACAATTTAAACACAGTATTCTACTCCACATCTGTGTCATTAGACTTTGATTCTGTGTGGAGGCTGCTGCGGGTTCGTATGAAGGGATGACACCCTGACATTATCATGTAACCCTTCTTCAAAAATTTGGCAAATGAAATGTCACTAAAGGCTAGGATGACACTCTTTGTTCTGGGATGTTCCCCTCTGTTCATGCAAACGTTCCTGAGTAATCAAATAATGAATAATCTCCACTATGAAATGTGTTAAACAACGTTTCACAGGCCGGTAGCTTTTTGTTTCAGTTTTTATTGTTTTTTTGCATTTATTAACATTTCAGCATTGCTTTAGTCTGGCAGGAGGTGAGTAATTTAAACAACAAAAGGACTGAGTGAATTTCAGTGCGGCTTTTGGTCAGGGCACACCCAGCCAAGTCACCGCAGCACCTGGGGCAGGACAGAAAACAGAACATGTAGGCAACAGATGCATCTTCAGATGAACAGCCTATTTCTGCTGGAAGGTCTCATCAATCTTCTGCTTCATCTTGTCAAACTGCTCAGTGAACCAGTTCCTGTGATGGTACAAAGGGTCACAGTAAGGATCAAACACAGCGCATGCGTTCCTTTGTGTCTTTATCTGTGCTCACGGGTCTTAACGTTCCTGTATGGAACCTGTGTCGGTGGGTTGTGTTGGCCCAGGACACTCCTTTACCTGGTCTTAGCAGCAAAATCACTCTGATGGATCTGGTCCAGGGTGGCCTTGGCCTTCTCTGCAACATCATCAGCAAAGTCTTTCATCTGGTTCTGAAACGTGGCAAACTGCTCTTCTAGTGTGGGCTCCTCCGCTTCTGCATGTGGACCAGAGGGTGTATAAGCTCAGCCAAAGTCTAACTCTGCACCAACCCCCACCCCCTCTGAAGCTAGTGACTGTGCAAGGCAGAAATGACTGCTGCACAGCCTGGCAGGGGGGCGCATGGGTATAGCTCACCTGAGTTGGCAACCATAGCCAAAAGAAGCACAGCAATGGCAATGAGCAACTTCATTTCTGCACAGCACCGATCTGCAAGGCAATAAGACATAAGAGAAGCATAATTAATGCCCTGTATGCTGACATTCCTCAACCTGCCTCTGGGCTGCTCTCCCCCTTTCAGCCTGCTTACTGCCTCCCCATGTCAGCATCTAATGATGAGAGCAGCAGCACAACAGGTAAATCCGCGAACTTCCTGTGATTCCTTCGGCACTTCAGAAAACTCTCACTGCTCCTATGCACTTTTGTAATGAGGTTCTCGTCTCTAAATAGCTTAAATGAAATAGTTTTAAAATCATCTCGCCATAAACTGTATCGTTAAAATGTTTTATTTTTTTGTCAGTTATTTGCAAAGTGATTCCTAATTCTTTGAAATATGAATATAGGCATGTTATAAATTTCGCTGTACGGTTTCATTTTTATCTGCTGTCATGCAAGCCCGCGGCACTGCGTTTTATATGCGTGTCTACGGCTAGTGTAGCGCCACATGTAGATGTCGCCCGAATACAGCCTACGTGAGACCTCCACTGAAAGCGGCTTTTGCCGAATTACCGGCTGCAATGGAAAGAAACCACTTGGTCCTAAAATATAATCGCAGTTACCAAACTCATAATTAAATCATCCTCAGGATGCGCTCCATAAAATAAAAAATAATAATTCAAATTAAGTAAACGCCAAAACATTAACAACCAATGCAATTTCTGCAAAAGTAAACACTCACCTGTTTCCTCAGTTTTCAGGACTAAAACGTGTCTTTCTCTGTGTGCCGTTAGCTGCCGCCGCTCTATATAGCCCTCAGCGGCTCTCTGACGCAACTGGCGCTGCCTGCCGCCCGGGGGGATCCTGCGGGGGGACGGCGGCCTCATCCTGAGGGCGCGCCGGCCGCGGGGCGCCGCACCTCCACCCTCTCTCTTTGTTTTTGTCTCTCTCCATCTACATCTTATGTTTGGTGAAATCTAAACTAGTGGCTGGCGTTATTATACCAGTGTTTTTCCAAACCACATGTTTTTTAAAATGTCATAAAGTTTTGTGTGATGTTAGTGGAACTTGGAAATGCTTGTTTTTCCTAAATGAAAAACAAATTAATTGGTGTGTATTTGTTGTGCGTGATCAGTTTGCGCTGGTATAAAGTTATATCGCAACTACTGCACAGCAAAAAGAGTCCTGCATAAAGCGTTGTAATAAATGAAAAGTTTAAAGTACAGCATTTATCAGAATTTTCACGCATCCTAACATACCTGCACGTATAGATTTGTATAGTTCAGCAGGAGCTGTTAACAAGCCGTTGTGCGGACAGTATCTGGGGCACCAGCATGTGTGTAATCATTAATTATCTCATTATGTTTTCGCAAACTTTACTCTACTTTAGTCTAATTTATATGACAGATGTCGCAAAGGTATTCAGTGTATCAATTAATTTGTGTATTTCTTTCATTGTAACATAGAAAATTCGTCTAGAAGGCTTTAAACTATATAAACATCCATTTTGGTTATATTCCCACTGTCGCCAGCCGTGGCTCAGTGCCTGTATATATGTTATTTAGTAAATTTATTCGTTCCTCCAGAGTTAAAGTGTCTAGTCATCAAGCATAGAAAAGATATGACCGTAGATTTCATTCATGTCCAGTCAGCACATTCCCTGTCAGGGTCCTCATGATCAACATCAATCAATCCTGACACCTTCTGCCTAACAGTGAGAGGTTTGCCTGATACTAAACTAGGATTGCAGGCTTAGTCTGTGTGGAGCTCTGAGATATTGGGCTTCTTTATCTGGGCAAAGTATTACAATGGTTTACCATATCAGACTAAGCATCATTACGTAAGTCCCTCCACCATATGTGATAGAGCACAGATATCTGCATGCTTCAGATTTCAGGCAGCAGCAGGTTTATTAGGTGGCAGATGTATTGTAGGTAAAACTCCCTTCTTCTGTTGACCTTGGAAACATCTGGTAAAGACTGAGTCATTCAAATCAGATGAGTCTTGGTAAAAAAAACACACACATTGGTGAAGCTGGAGACCTGTGACCTAGAACGTCTGCATTCTGGCAAAAATAAGGGGAAGCCAGTCTGTGCATAGAGCTGACTAAGGGTTTATGTTAGAGTGAGCGGAGGTAGCAGTAGCCTCCTTAGCATGGAATGGAGAGGAGTTGTCGTACCTCACTGTCAGCAAGGAGCCAACGGCTGTCGTTTGGTGTCTTTGTATAATGCGACTGCGCCCATTGTCTTGCATGAGATGGTGGCAGTTCCACTCCTCCTGGTGTTAGTCTGCCTTTCAGCGTCTCTTTCATTGATGGTGTGAGACCATTTCCCTGTAAATGTGCTAGAAGGCTGTTGTATAATAGCTGAGAGCGTGAGGCAGTGAGTAATAACAGACTTAAAATGGGCTGCAAACAAGCCTCTGCCTCAAGCATGTTTGTCAGAAGAGAAGTTGCTCCAGGCCTAGGAGACGCTGCGGGTTACTGCCGGTTAATCCCAACACCTGCCTGACGTTGCTTGGTCAGACAACAGAGAGCCACAGTGAGGAGACATGCTGACTGCGTGATTGTGGTTTTCTCTTTTCCCCTTTGAATCTCATAAACACCCACAGCTCACAGGATGTCTGTTGTGTTACTCAGAAAGGGGTAACTAACGGGCAAAGGAAGATTTACGTAGATCTTTAGAATTCTGTATCCACAGAGAGTTTGCTAGATTACCAAGAATTCTAGATTCTTGATTGGGTTATGCTGGACACTAGCAGTTGTAATACATGATTTGGTATAGTCCTACAGAACACTTGGTACACTTGTCTATAAAGGCACAGTTTGTCTCCAATGAACACTTGCAGGATATAAGAAAACACTCATTGTTGTCTTTACATAAGGGAATAAATGCTGAGAGGAAAAACACTTACAATGAGAGAACAGCAGACTCTTTGAGCAAGGAAAGGATTTTAAAAATAGGGCTGATTATGGATATAAAATGGGGAGTGAGGGAAGTGAATGAGGACTTAAGTTAGATTTTACAGTGCTTACATTTTCAACGAGGTGTCTGTTTAAATCGGTACTGAATGCTGGCAGAACAGGGTGCCACATTTTCTGTTTTTGCAGAATGGTTCTTCCAATGCTTCTCCTTTGGAAAATGAGTCCTGCATGTAAGAGGGCATTAGCCAAATGTCAGGGATGATCGTGCCGTTTTCTGCACGCACTCCTGTCTGTGCTATTGTTTCCTGAAGGGATGTATCTCAGGATGCGTGTGTTTATTCGCTTGTGTGGGAGGGACGAAGATAAGGCTCAGGCATCTGAAAGATAAAAACAAAACACGGGGAGCACGGCATGTTCTTACGCCCCGTGGGGGAAGACTGGAAGGAATTTCAGAGCGGGGCCCAACATGTCAGGGCCCGTAGGACATGACAAAATGAGAAAAACAAGGGACAGAAATGTAAAAGCCAAGGGAATACTAGCTGTGAACATAGATATGTGTGAATGGCGAATAGAGTGTTTGGATGGAAGGAATTATGAAATGCCCCCAAAACACACATGCCAGCAACCAGCAGCTGAGCTCAGTTATTTATTTTTCGTATTACTATTATTTTCAACCCTTTCGGTATGACGACATTTTGGACAATTGCCAAGAGGAAAGGGGCCTCAGAAACGGGCTTCATCGGGCTGCTTATGGCCATGGACAGCAAACTGCAACATGTAATGTAACATTCATAAACAGCCAAATGACACATGACCAAATAATGCCAAATGATGATCACCGTTTCTTACCACCACCACCAGAACTTATTCGCTCTTTCTGATCTCACCCATAGTCCACGATTGGCTGACGTGAATGTGGAGCTGGTCAGCAGAAATAATGATGCAGTGACCGGCATGCTTTGCACCGTGCCACACTTTAAATAACGTAAATAAGTATGTGTAGCTCTGTTAATAGTACATGTTGTAACCATAGAATGTGCTGCTGCTAGTATTAAACCAATTGTGGCTGTTAGGGTTGTGGTATCACATAGAACAAACAAGGTGGCGATGACATTTTAAGTAGGCGACAGTATATTGTCGTAGCTACCACCAGCTCCGCGAGTACGCGGCTGAGGGGCTCCCCGAGGAGCGCCGTAGCTACCACCAGCTCCGCGAGTACACAGTCTGCATGTTCACATGGTTCATCTCCCTCAGTCCAAATACATCCAGTTAGCTGAACTGGCCTCAGAATTCCCCTTAAGGTCTGTGAACACTGCGATGGACTAGTATCCTGTCCAAGGGATCCCATTTCTTGTTTTCTAGAATAGGCTTCAGGTTCACCATGGCTCTATACTGGATAAGTCATTGCAGATGGATGGATGGATATAATCTGTGATCAACAGCATTTTGGTGAATAGGAAAGACTACTGAGAATGCCATTTAATAATGTAACATTAGGAGTTTACTAGACACGTATGAACAACATGTATTTATTGTGAAAGTAAAAAAAAACAAAAAAAAAACGTTATGTGACAGTGGTGCCCTGTCATTCCTTTGATCTCAAATTACACGACTTAACAGAACTGCGATAAGTGTCAACTCTCATTCACCAGAGGCACTGGGATTTGCATACATTTCGAGAGGAAATTAATCTGTGTTCCGGCGTCCCTGGAACCTTGGGTGCCTGAGTTTTTGCTTTGCCTTTCGGCCATTCTTGACAGAAGCGGAGACCAAAAGCATGTTTAATACTCTTTATTGGTTCAGCAGAAGCCTCTCGCACTATGGCTAACACACCGAGAAGGTGTTGCTGAGGGCTGTGTCATGAGGGCATAGATGGCGTGGATGGCCCAGGCGCCCCGATGTCGGTCGCAGCAGCACACTTACATCAGCCTCACAGGCGATCAAACAGTACAGTGGTACAAAAAAAAAAAACTAAGCAGTTCCACATTTCATGCACTAGGTCCTTACGCACATACAGAAATGTAGCTTCTGTTGCTTTAAGGACACCACATATAAACTCCAAGAAGCATTTTCATTGAAAATTGTTGATAAGAATCAGTTTCAGAGTGTGATGCAATAGGCCAGGAAAGGTTAGTTTGGAGCGAAACAGTATATAAACTCTGCAGCCACTTGTCTGCAATGCTAAAGCAAACAGGGGGTCTGCCCTAACCCCCCCCCCCCCGAGGCAGGAAGTAAAAATCCTCAAGTGCACCAGTAAATTTGCAATTTGCTAACAATTTGCTTGGTGAGGAGCCACAACATGATACTGCAAAACGCCTTGCAAGATGAGTGGGACCCGTGTGAACCCACTCCCCCTATACCCCCCACCAAATGACATCTGTGATATTAAGAGCTATCCTGGATCTTGTCCATGACAGTCTGAAACTGCTCACGGATCTTGGACACATATGGATTGAACCACTGGCTCATCTCTTCCAGCTTTCCTTCCAGGGTGGTGCGCAGGTCCTCGGCGGTCTGCTCTAGCTGCTCACGGATGTCCTCAGCCTGGGACTCAAATCTCTGACCCAGGTCCTGGACCTGGGACTGTAGTAGCTGGTTCAGGTTTCCTAGTCGCTCCCCAGTCCGCTGTCGAGCCTGGTTGAAGTAGGGCTCCAGGTGGTCCTTCACCGACTCCATGTTCTGGGAAGTACGGGACTGCATCTCTCCAAGGTAAGTAGCTACAGTACTGTGGGGCAGAAGTGCGAGTTAGACTTGCAGTGATTGTGCAGACAGCAAGACAATCAACTTCTGATGTCTGATTTCTACCTGTGAGCCTAACAGGGAAGGACTTGCAATTGGCTAATGGCCTTTGAGGTTAATGATGAATCTTAAAAAGGTAGATTTAAAACAATTTCTATATGGTACCACACACTATTTCTCCATTGCTTAGTATTCCTCAATATTCCTGGTAACCTGGTCCCTGTGGGACGCCAGTGCTATTCCTCTTACTTGCGGATCTCCTCAGTGTCCTTGCCCAGACGCTTCTTCAGCTTCCGGGTGTAGATGTTTATCCTGTTCTTAACATCGTCTACATTCTGGTCCATCATGGTCTTCAGCTCCTGCACATACTGAGCCGTTCGGTCCTTGGCGTCAGTCATGTCAGCTTTAAGCTTGTTGACGAGCAGCTGAAAGTCCTGGCCTAGTTGGTTTGCCGTTTCCTGGGTGTAGGGGCCAAGTTTGGTCTGGATGTCATCCTTATAGTTGTTCAGCTCTGCCATGGTGTCCATTATCAGAGTGCTGAGCAGAAGGCAGGTGAGAAACAAGGCAGCTCAGCAAAGTGAGTGTTACAGGAGCAGGAAGTTGGGAATTGCATCACAAAAACATGATAATGAACAGGATAGCACAAGTGGGTTTGGGACAAAGGAATATCCAGAATAAATTTTATTCTGGATATTCCCTTGTCCCAAACCCACTTGTGCTATACAGTTCACTGTATACATACATACATATATACATACATACATATGTGTGTGTGTATATATATATATATATATATATAATTGCTTAATGGTACATAATCCTAAATGTATATACAATGGGGAAAAAAAGACTATGTGTGCACTATAGCAGATGTTCAGGAGGCCTCTATAGACGGCCTCATTGCCTTTGGAGCCTGGCAGGAGGGACACGACGGTGGTTCTGCTCACTCCAGCTCTCTGCTCATCTGAGAACCTTTGATGTCTGTGACCACTCCATCGGCCTTGGCGTTGAGGTCTGCCACATACTGCCAGAACTGGTCCACAGTCTCCTCCCATTTGGTCTTGGGCTCATCCTGGAGCACAGCACGTGCCTGGCAGCCTGGAGGAGCAATACAGTCACAAAATTAATGCTAAATTGTTATTGCCAAATGTAGCCAAAAATGTATACCTACTTCCTGCATAGTCAGCCAGTTGCAGTGCAAACTGATGCACAAAATCATTGATTAATTATGACTGTAGCCACATGCGCGCAGAAAACCTGCCTGAAATTACTGCCAAAACGAGAATCACTGCAACGGGCTTCATGCTGACGTCTGGGCAACACACCTGTGAGAAAACGCAGACAAAGAGGCCATTCAGTTTGCCGGCACCGTGTATCAATAGGCCATACCGACAGTTTCCCAGGGCATCCCCCCCGGCTCATCCACATAACAAAGGGGGAAAGATCAGTGCAAATTTGAATGGGCACGAGGAAAGCAAGCTGTAAATGGCAAAGATGGGCGCTCTCCTGCGCCTTTGGGACCTCCCTTAATTGCTCTGGCATTGAAGGTCATGAATTTCTGTGTTCTTTAACAGAACAGCTTACTATCCGCTATTATTTCGATAAACAGCATAAGAAGACGGACAAAAAAAACATTTAGATGCAAAAGCAAAAAAGAGCAGTTTGTGCACATGCCACAGGTGTAGTACGGTAATCTCCGTATCTCACATGTATCTGCAGGTCCTCCGCAGCAGACTTTGCTATTATTCAAATCATTAAAATCTTATTTTGCTCATCAGCTCCGGCAATATTCTTATTTTCAAAAGTAGCCTAAATTCAGTACTCTTAATTCGTCCCCGTTTGATTAGCTTGAAACAAAAGTTACATACATTTCCATGATGAAAAAAGTTAATAATGGGAAAAAAAACATACTCTATTAAATGGCAGTATATACACATGTAAGTGCCACAGCATCATAAAGCGTAAATGAAGTACGGCCGTCCCATAAGCCGTGCACAGCACAGCGCACCGCAGCGCGACAGTCACTCACCTGAGCCGGCGCTCCGTGCTCTGCGCCGCGCGGACGCCGCTTTTATACCCCGCCCGGCGGCCCGAGGCGCGCGCCCGCGCCTGCGCGCGTGACACCTCTATCATGAGACGCGTGAAGGGGCGTCCGGCCGTCCGAAGTTCCCATGCAGAGCCTGCAGCGCCTTGTCACGCCTGATACTGCGCCGCATTTAGTATCATGCATGCCAGTCGTTGTTGCATGCAGTTTATTTTGCATTTAATTAGTTCTAAACGCTGCATGCTATTTTGCTGCGTAAACTTTTTAATTTACATCCCGTCTTGCTTAACAATCTAAATACTCAGTTTTTCTCTATTCTCTAAAGAAACGTACGTATGTTTGAATGAAGACGAATTATTTTATTTCCCTATGAACAAATTGCTTAGTGTCAACAGAGTTTTAATTAAATGTATTTAAACTAATAGCTTAATGTTTGCATTTCCACCATTGTTTAGGTCATATCCTTTGGAGTTTCCATTGACCATGGCGCTGAAGTGTACCGCAAGTTTATAGCTTATAAACCTGCGATATGGCGTTACAGCAACCTTTGAACAGACCAGCTGAATGGCTTTGGCTAGGTTATCCAAGATTATAATTTAACGTGAAATCCCTCTTGATTTTCATTTTAATTCTTCTAAAGCACATGAATACGCAGATTTAATGGTATGTGCGTGAGGGGGGGTCTTTACCTATGGGGTGTTATTAAATAAAAAAATTCTTTTGTTTTGTATCAAATGTCAGACTTCTTGTGCGTTTGGTTTTGTGTTGCTCGGTGGAAACCGATTATTTCATTAAAATGATGAGCAACATGAGAAGGTAAATCAAGCGTGTCTGTCTGTGCTTCTGTCTTCGTGAGTGATTCAGGAAAGAGGGTATTGTGCTCCCTTTGTTTTCCACTGAGTTTGTATTTTGTTCAAACATCAAAAACCACAGAGGCAGTATGACCTTTATTACAGTGTTTGGAATGAAAAGGAAGTCAGTCGCACTTCAAATCAGATGACATCAACCAGCTCTCTAAAAGTGATGTAAAGCGCGTCAGGCTCACATATTTGCAGATTCCTGTTTATCAATGGCATCCAAATACCAAGAGCCTACATTCTGAAAACCCTCTGCGAATAAATTTGGATGGTTTTAATGTAAATATTTCTGTTCATGAGATGTACTGTTGTCTGGATGTTGTAAAGATAATCTTAAATGTTTAATGAGTACAGCCAAAAATATAACTACAACTAATCGCTACTAATAACCGGGAATATAACGATTACATTAATGAGTACAGCCGGTTTGGCACCATCCATTTTATAGGAAAGCCTATTCAGTAAGGGGCCAGGCCCAGGCACCAGGCCCAGGCACCTGGAGGCTCTGCGGCTTCTCTTCCAAATGTATGCAAATGCAAATATAATTATCCAAGGAGGTTCTTTATCAACACTGAGAAGCATGTGCCCCCCACCACCCGCAGACTGTGAAATTCTCCTCGGGGTGTGGTGGTGATGTGGGTTTGGCCCCCAAAAAAATAACACTCTAGCCAGCCACCTAAGTCGCCCAGTAGGTTTACCAGCACTGCGAAGAACCTGCAGTAGTGCGTCTGCTGAAATTCCAGTATCGCTGGTATCACGTTTGCCTTAACGGTCTTTTCTAGCCATCCTCCTGCTCCTGCTGATATGCACATTTTATGTACAGAACATCCAAACATTAGACAAAGGATCTAACAGCCAGGGACAGGCTGGAAACAAAAAGTAGGCCGGGAATTTGACTTGCTGTTAAATGCCCAAATTTTATAGTTTGCTGTTGATTGGGGGGGGGGGGGTCCCCTTGATGCCTCAGTGTACGTCTGCTGATGTTTCTAAATACCAACGATTCCTCCTCCAGTACAGCATTGCTGAGGTCCTGGATCCTTTAGATGTGATATTTAATATGTGTGTGATCATCGTGTTAGCTACCACATGCAAAACAGTTACCCAAACATCCATCCATCCATCATCTCCCGCTTATCCGAGGTCGGGTCACGGGGGCAGCTGCCTCAGCAGGGAAACCCAGACT
>JAAGVU020000129.1:3090213-3115301 GCA_011763525.2 Mormyrus iriodes
TGTGTGTGTGTGTGTGTGTGTGTGTGTGTGTGTATGTATGTATGTATGTATGTATGTATGTATGTATGTATGTATGTGTGTGTGTGTGTGTGTGTGTACACGCAAGACGAACTGCAAATCCTGAAAGCCATAAGAAGGGGATTCAGTGTTAAATCAGACCCGGAATGCAGCAGGGCTTTCTAAGCTTTTGGAAAAATCACTGACACATATCTAGCTGCCTTTCCTATTGGACATGCTCACATCACACTATTAGGGCGGGTCGGTTTATTTCACTTCTTAAAGCACCACAATCGAACATACAGCCCACGCAGCTTTGGTTATGTATTGCAATAGTAAATTCCAATATGTGCTGATGGCACAGCAAAACAATGTGACCGCAAAGACTGACTCTCTCCAGGAAGTTAACTTGGCTGGAAGGGAATGTTGTTCGCTGGGGGGATATTTTAGTTTGGATACAAAATATCACAACAGACAATTCTGCTGGCATTTTGATCAGAATGAAGGTAAAGCTTTGACCAGCTGGGGGTGGTGTTGGGGCAGGGGAAGGAAAAAAAAAAAAGTCTGATGTCTTTGTGCAGAAGCAGATTTTGTGCAAAAGCCAGGTATGTCCTATTCCCCTAGAGAAGGAAACACAAATTAGGTAAAGCATTGAAAAAAAAGCTTTGCTGCATCAAATGTCATTTCACTTTTTTTTTTAACAGTCAATGTCAGCAAATGAAGGAAATTTTTAAAATTTTGAAAGCTGCCTTGTCATATCTTAACAGAAAAATAATTTAGTGTACACAGAGCTAGAAGCAGCAAGTGAGAATCAGCGGCCAACGGAAGTGTACCCAAGTCTAACACAGCGCAGCGACACACCGCAGCAGGGCTGGCTCGTACCGGTGGGGCCATGCAGCTCTCAGGGTTTGTGGCCAGCTTCGCCTGCCCCTTCCTCTCCCTCGCAGTCCGGGTTGGCAGAGTGGAACTCTGCTACATAGAGGCTTTTGTCAATGCTGCTGGGAATGGGCTTGATGTCGGTCACCAGTTGGTCTTCGATGCTTTTCAGGTTGAAGCGGTCTTCGGACGTAATCAGGTTGATGGCGAGGCCCAAGTGACCAAATCTCCCTGAAGGAGGGCCACAATTAGACACAAACAAACAAGAAAGCTAAAGTCGTCTTAGAAACTTTTGCACCATTGTCACTGTCAAAACTGTCTACAGTAATTTTATCACCTGACCTTTCAAATGCAATATTATTCATCGGAAAACACACTGACATTAATTCAAATGTCAAAATCCTACAAAATGTTTTTTTTTTCCCAGAAATGGTATATTGCCTCATGAAATGCATGTTATTTGTACATTGGCCACTGTGATCTGACCATTTACGCGTTTTTAAATAATGAAAAATACTGTTACTTTGTCTCCAATATGGATAAATCAAAGAGAGCAGTACAGATGTGTCCTGCTTGCTATGTTCCTCTGGCATCTGATTTACCTACATGGTTATGCAGGGGAACACTGAAAAATGCTAAACCACCACCATAAACTGGAAAAGCCAAAACTGTTTAAATCAATGGTGTGTTCCATTCAAATTCAGATAGTCGGAATTTTCAAGTTCCGAATCGAAAATTTCAACTGGAATGCCCCCTGAAGCTGGAATTCTGGCTAAGAATGTCGGAGGAACCTTTGCAACCCAACCTCACAATTCAAGATGGTTATTCCCTTCATCCACAGAAGTGAAAAATGCAGTTATAAACTGTTTATTAACACTTATGTATTATTTGTCTCATTAAATTGGTCATACATACACACAATGCTGTCCAAGTGCTATATGTTACATGTTGCCGTGTTGTTTGTATGCGGCAAATACCATGTAATGCATTATCAACTGGCATTGCTAACAATGGCTAACAACGAACCTGGCTAGTATTGGTATTGCTAAATGTCTTTTTGACTTTTGACTCAGCTCCGACTTCCGGCCTCCAAGGTCAATGGAACGCAGCATTAACTCAAAGGGCATTATTTCACCTTAGCCAACTGTTTCAGTAGTACAAAATTCCCTAGAGTTCTGATTAAAATTTAGAAGTAAACCATGACTACAGCGGGCACTTTCACACCGAAGTTCTGGAACCTGATTCCTGGTCACAAGTTCCTTGGCTGTCTCGACCAGGGACTTTTGAAGCACATTTTCTCGTGTCACTTTCACACTAAGCAACAGGAACTGTGGCTTTTATGCTAAATAAGTATGGGAGGCGTAAAGCGCTTATAGGTTAAACTTCACACAATTTTAATAGGCTAAGCCTCTGTGCCTGTGATCAGAAGGTAACTGGTTCAAGCCCAGCCTCGGCACGTTTGTGGGTTCTCGAGCAAGGCATTTAACCCCCAGCCCCCTGGGTGCCACAACAGGTCGCTGCCTTTCGTGGCCAGCTTGCTCTCACTTACACAGAGCAAGTTGGGGGAGATGATAGAACTTCCTCACAGGGACCAATAAAGTACCAGTTAAAAATTACACCACCACTCCAGAAGAATGGAGAATAAGCAAGTCATTTTGTAATGTTTGTTAGTTACTGGGGGGCAGTAATTGCAATCAAAAACGGGACACAGCCTTTTATTTGTGTTTTATTCATACGACCTGCGACATGTTTATATTGTATTATTAAATCTGGCCAGCAGATCGATCTTTCCGTTTCCACAGAATAACAAACGATGCAACTTTATCCCACTAATAAGAGCAGCGACAACATTAGGTGACAGACTGTTTATTGATCAAAATTTTCTGATGCAGAAATATGGAGACATAAGCAAAAAAATGTATATATTTGTTAAATGTAAGTGAAGTACCTCTGCCTCAGAGGAACTACAAATCGGCTGAGGTCCTACGGTATGAATGTGACAAAAGTTCCTGGTCCTGAAAGGATCTGGTTCCAAATAAAGTTCCTGCAGTGTGACAGTGCCTAGTATCTTAAATGTAATTAACCCCGAAAATAAGACACAAGCAAAAAGCCAGACTAGTTCATGATCCGTGTTCAAAAAAAAAAAAAAACTCATGGACCATGAAAAAGGAAATTAAATGCGATGAAGAGGATAGAAATTAGACTGTTCTGTATCATTCTCATCAAGTAGCAAGAGCTGGTGGAAAAGCACTGAGCCTGACGGTCCCCCTGCAGCCCCCCTACCTGATCTGCCAATACGATGAAGGTAAGTTTCAGCATTTTTTGGGAAGTCAAAATTGATGACAACATTCACAGCCTGGATGTCAATTCCTCTGGTGAAAAGATCTGGTTTGTGGAAAGATAGATAATGCATAAATCCATTGCAATGACAGTCTTTAAGTTACAGTTGTATCAGAGAAAAAGTCTGGCAGCAAAAAGCATTTCATTCCTAAAAAGAAGCTAAAAAAGCTGCTGTGTTCTGGCACAGCTTCATGGCAAATGCTAATATGGCAAATGTGTCTTTAGTCCAGCATACCGGTCAATACTGCATAAATATTACATCCATACCATTTGTATAATATATAAACCTTCGTTAAAAAAAATTCAATATTAAATTAGAAATTATAGCCAAAACCAAAGACAAAAGCTTTGTCAACATCCAACTGTGAACTGAGCAAGACGGCCAAGTGCGACTTTATATACAATGTGCAGCTGCCACTGAAATTAAGCCAGCGTAAGAGCGAAGTTATAATTACAGCAGACTTGCAGCTTAAATTACATTTTATTCGGGGGTCTCACTGTGAAACACAAGCCAACAAACAGAACCGTAACAGGCTGAAAAGTGAAAAGGTTAATCCACCTGTGCAGACGAGGTTCCTGCAGAGTCCATTTCTGAAGTCATGGAACACCCGGTTCCGGTACTCCTACAAAGCCCATGGGAGTGCAGACAGTCAGTCAGTCATTTCCCATTTTATTTGCCATTTGCACAAGTACAGCTATTTCCAGTGCTTCTCGTCACCGACCCCATCTTGCTCTCCATGAGACACACAGACACATACAGCTGAGAGGAGGCTTGGGTTCACAGCGTAGGGTCAGTCAGCGTTCGGCGCCCCCGAAGCTGGCGCTTAAGGGCCTTCCTCAAGGGCATATGACTACTCTGCCGAGGCTGGGGCTCAAACAGGCAACCTTCCGATCACTCACCATGCTCGCGGTCAGACGGCCTCAAAACTAACCTGCATCATCTTGGCATGGATGTAGAAGCAGGAGTAACCCAGCTGGGTGATCTTCTTGGCCAACAGCTCCACTCTTTGGGTGGAGTTACAGAAAATGATGGACTGGTTTATTTGTAGCTGTGGAGTGAGTGCAAGAGTCAGCAATCGTTAGAGGTGGATGAAAGCTGTATTCCAACTCCCAGGGCTCAAATTCCTAAGTAAAGGATCCATAAATAATACCCTTATCGAGTATCACGGAGATTTTGGTGCGAGAACCATCGAAGCGCAGCAGAAATATATCAGATATATTTGAAATGGGCGCAAGTACAAACGACGGCATTCATTCATGAGTCACTCACTTCTGCTCAGTTGGTAACAAACCATTATAGGAACAGCCCATTACATTAAGAAAACAGGGCTTTATTTTACATTGCTTTCATTTATTTTTAAATGTCTATTGCTATTACTGCAAAGCGTAACGTATAGTATTGCAAAAAAAACTACATTAATATAACTCAGTAACTCTGTGGTGGTTAAGGAAAAGACTTCTTAATCACGCGGAAATGGTACTTTTCAGAAACTGATTTTAGGGAGATGAATATGGGTTTCTTCGGTGAACCTGGAACAAACTAATTTTCCCAATAAGAAATAATGGAAATATCTTCCTGGTATTTATACTCAAGCTGCTTCCAAGTAATAAATTCCAGCCAGATAAGGGGGTATAAGTGTATAGAAGAAGACGGGGCATTCCTCACCCTGGAGAAGAGTGTGTTGAGACAGTGCACTTTCTGCCTCTCAGTGACATACGCGTAGTACTGGGTGATGCCCTTCAGAGTCAGCTCATCCATCAGGTTAATCTCATAAGGTTTCTGCAAGTGTTTGGCCTACAGAGGGGTGGACAAACGGATGGACAAACAGGACGACAGACTACATAGGCCAGAATTCCCAGTAACAAAGCCGGGCCCATAACACTTCCCGCTTATTCCTATTCAGGCAAAGATGGGGGAATCAGTAAGCTTTTCAGATACAAGTATGACAAATATATCAGTGACGCTAAACCAAATCAGAATTTAAACCAGAACTGGGGGGCAATTCCCAAACCCGAAAAGTAAATACAAAACATAAGTCAATGGTGTTACCATGAATTTCTGGACACTGATGGGAAAGGTGGCAGAGTACAGCAGGATCTGCCGGTTCTTGGACAAGAAGCCGATGATGTCCTCGATCAGGACCACAAAATCTTGCGACAACAATTTGTCCGCCTAGAAAAAGGGTGTCAGGAGTCAGAAAGCAAAGCCTATCTGGGCAGCATGCACAGAAATCCCAGCACAGGAGCTCTGATTTCAAGCAGAGATAATCTGTCCTGATTCTGGAGGACATGTTTCCCCTGAGATGCCTGTATCATTAAAACTCACTCCCAACACAATTTCTGCTCACAGCAGAAACATCTCTAGTAAGATGCTCATTGAAAATATTCCCTGACATTTTTCTTCTTGCCAATATAGGTCAACAGTTCCCCTTATGCACCACAACACATTATCGCACCTGCCTGGAATGGAAACGTCAGAGTGAGCACTAATGCAAGGATGTAACTGGCCACTGCTCTCAGGATGCAAAACTGGAGATTTATACATGATTCATCCATTACTTTGAAAAGGCATGACAGCTACGTAGACATGCGGTTCTCTTGACGTGATATAAGTCAGACATTGTAAAAGGTTAAAAGTAGGGCTGGGAATCAATTTTTAAAAATTCATTAAAAAATCGCACCATTTTCTGTGATTTCTCTAAATTGCAACTAATATTAAAACTAATATCATATGCATTTATATGCTGAAAGGGCAAATTAATCTAGAATTAACACAAAGGGGATACATGGATCATTTTCAGAAACACATTACCATAAAAAATTTGCCAGAATCAATATTTTATTAGTTTGAAGAGACAATATCATCGTCAAAACTTTCCATTTAGAGGTAATTTATCAGTTTTGTTACTATTTACTTCTTTAATAAAAATATTTCTTATCATATAAATTGTGTATTGTGGGCTACATACCTTAAAGTTAAAATATTTTAAAAGTTCATATATTTCTGTGCTACTGATTTTTGGCTGCCTATTTGGGGAAAATGGTAAAAAAAAGAAAAAAAGCATCAAACAAGAGCAGTAAATGACATTTACTATCAGGGCTGCCGCGATTAGTCGACGTAGTTGATGATGTCTACGCTAAAAATGCGCCAACATCAATATTTTAAATAAATACATCAATTTTAAAAATTACTTTTATGATTTCTAAAATGCTCCAATCCATTATAACAAATATGTTTTCCTTTAATATCACTATTACTTATGGGAGTAGTTCAAATAATAAAACAACAAGGTGGTTTTACACTGTGCAAAGTTCGCTGGCATAGAGCAGCACCGGTGCCGCACAGGAGCTGTTCTGGGCTGCGGACCAGCCTAAGCACAGTCTGTTCATGTTTATTAAATTAGCATTAGAACGGAGAGCTGATTAATAGCTGCTAAATACACTCATTATTAAAGCCATAAAGCCGTCTGCCTGCTACATCAGAATCTTCAGTGAATAAGTGTTCATGAAAATGTTATGGCTAAAATTTGGGCTTATTCTACGTTGATTGACGGTGCCGGTGCACGTTTGTGCACGTTGGACTTGTTGGAACCAGTGTCATTATCGTAAACTAAAACTGAAATGAAAACGGACACTAATTAAAAGAAATTAGTGAACTGAAATAAAAATGAAAAACATTTACAAAAAGTGTCGGACTTTAATCTGCAAAAAGTACCACCACACTACCTTCCTTTTACATTGTTTAACCACAGTATCTCCTCTTTTAAAAGATGTTGCGGCTGCTGATCTGTCCCTTCCTTCATCGCCACTTCAGTGCTTATCGCTTGTCGCATGTGGCTCCACAATCCAAACTTATTAAGCATGAGAATACGCCAAATACAGATAGATAAGTTTTGGGCATCACAATACGCATCTCATTAATATTTTTAGGCATACTACTAATCTGCTTCCTGAATTGTGGGCGAAAATAATGTGCGCATAGTGCTGAAAAGCCAGGGTACCTTATCTAAAGCCCTGCAAAGGCATACAGTTTAGTGCTGTTAAAATAAAATTAATTTACCCAGTCAAGTTGATTTTCTATAGGAAAATCCTTTAGATTAAATATCCTTTAGATAAGTCGATAGATTAATCTATACAAAAATAGTCGTTAGTGGCAGCCCTATTTAATATACCTAAAGTTTAAGTAATTGCTCTACACAAAAAACCAAAAACTATTTCACCATCACACTTTATTCTGAAGAATTCTAAAATTTGTGAGTGACCCATATTTTAATATTTTTTCAAAGATTCAACTTACTCTTGTTATATACAGATTATTCATTTCCAACAAAAATACTACTTGCAAGCAAGTACAAGCTGAATATCAATGCATTCAAAAAGGCTGGGTGGACAGATGGCAATAAGACAAGGCATTGTATTATAAACAGGGATGTTCAGCTTTTTAAATTACACACCTTGGAAATTAATGGAGTATAACACATACAGTACCAACCAAAAATTTGGACACGCCAAGCTACCTACAAAGTAGAGTGATAGAATGTGGAATCACATGACCTGGCCACCTGACCTAAACACAGCCGAAATGGTTTTTGGAGGAGTCTAACCAGACAGTGAAGGAAAAGTGGCCACTGAGACCTCAGCATATGTGGGACCTCCTTCAGGACAGCTGGGAAAGCATCCCAGGAGGCCACCTCACGAAACTGGTGTAGAGGAGACAGTAGGGCCAGTCAGTCACTGGAAAAATTGGGGATAAGGGCCGTTCTCAAGGGCTGAATGGTGACATCACTCTGCTGATCCAGAGATTTGAACAGGCAACCTTCTGAATCCCATCCCAAAGAGCTGGCCCCAATTCCCTCAGCAAATTAAAATACTTTTTTTAGTCAGTACATAATTCCATACATGTTATTTTATAGTTTTGATGTCTACATAATTGTTCTACAATGTAAAGTCTCGTACAGACAAATGTGTGTTCAAATTTGACTGGTACTGTATACATAAATTTACAGGTACTAAGCACTAACTAATCCCGATCAGAATCGTCGATCTAAAAATTTTAAATCTATTTTGCTAATGGCTCTAAAAAGAGAAGTCAAACAACCATTTAAAGTGCACTTCATAAGATGAAGGATTTTAATATTTTAAGACATAAGCCTTCAATCCTATGCATGCCTCGGTCTGATTTTTTTTTTAATGAATCAAGTTAACATCAGGTTACCAACGAGATGCTAAATGAATGCTGCGATTTTTGCTCTGAATTCTGTGCAACGTCACAACCTAAACTCACACTGTTTACAGCCAGGAAGGAATATTATAGGTCTCTATTAAAATCTATGCACATACTATTCTCTCATTTGAGTAACAACACTGTAGCTGTTAACACAAAGAAACAACGCATCTTGATTTTAAAATTAACACAATGTGTTAAAGCGATCAATTTTCCAGCCTTAGTGAAAAGATAATATTCTTTAACAAGAAATAAGTAGTCAAACGTGGTTCTGGTAGACCACATTGCATGCAGGTTTGAGGTCATCCAACCTGCATAAAAACGGAGTCAGTTGGCCTAGCTAGTTTAATAATCTGTTAAGATAAGCGTCTAAGTTTGAGAAGCTAACATGTGGCAGACCACTGCTATAAGCAGAAATGCATTTTATACAGGTATTCCTTGGCTTTGGTAAATAGTAGGGCTGTGTGATATGACCAAAATCTCACATCCCGATAAGTCGTCATTTAATATCCCAACACCGATACATATTTCGATATAGCACACTTCTTTGTAAATTCAATGAGTAGTTTATATAAAATGATCACATGGAAAGGCCTCTCATTACATTTTGAATTTTATACTTGACAAATAAGATACTCATTTAGATTTAATTATTTTTCTCCTTTTATTTAGAACATAATGTATAAAATATTAAAGGGTAAATAGAAAATATTCTTCAGATTAACAGTGTTGGAATTGCGGGGACTGGTTTCCAGAATAATTTGCAGAGTACAGTATATACCACCTGCCCGATTTGCACCTCACGTCGGTACATGCGCAGTATTACACATTACGGCATATTTTACAAAAACGTCTGATTTGTACCACTTTGTTTCAGTACATTTTCGTCGACATGAACTTCAGGTTCACTTTACAAACTGCTTGTGAATGATCTCCACCAGCCCAGAATCGGATATTCAGCCAGATAATCATATTTTGGGTCGTTTCTCTCCTTTTTTTTAATAAAAGTTCCGCACAACACCTGCCCTTGTGCCCGAATGCGCGTTTATGGGTCTCATTAAGTACCCCAGTCACGGAGGGGTGACCGTATCTGTCCCTGACGGCTGCCATTATAATGCATGTAGCAAAGTCAGTAGATTTAGCCAACAGGACAAACAAGTACAGAAGTGTTTATTCTGTCCATTTGTTTCTCTGATCCCGCCGATGTGAAGTGATATAAATATCACTGCAACAAACGCAAAATACACCAAACTTCATATTTCAGTTCGGAGTGACCCAAAGCTATAAGTATACCAAAACGGCATGCTGCTGGATAGCAGAAATTTCAGCTGATGAAAATATAAACTAATATTTCAGATATGGGACATTTACGTAACAGTGTTCATCCAAAAACTGAAAATAGATGACTGACATGAACACATAAAATGACAAGCAAACAAAAAAAGTCAGTCAGCGGAATCATTAACGTTCGTCCTCGCCAAACAAAGTGACTGCTGTAATTTACTATAAATAAGGTTTGCCGTAAAATGGCAGGACGAATGGATCAGTCCGTGCCAGAAAGGGTAATGCTCAAAGAGGCTGCACATGCGCAGATGTGTGAGGTAGAAAATCGGGCAAGTGCTACGGATCGGGTAGTGCCAGCCCTGTTGTCCAAATGACTTAAAATATTGCCATAAAGAGTAATTTGGTCCAGAGATGTCACACGGGTGTTGATTATCTTCCTGTAACCACACAAGTAGTTCCGCCAGCATAATAAACAGTTTCATATTAATGCATTTTAATGTTTTATTAAACATGTTAATATAAAAATTTGTGTGACTTTAACTCATAAATAAGCAGTGACTCATCGGCATAATTTTCCTAGGGTTCCAAAGGCAAAAGCCTGTCTGTTGACGGTTTCCGTGGCAACTTTATAGGCTTGCTGCTTCCAGTGAGCAGCCTGACCAGACATTCTCTCTTCTGCCCGATATCACGTCACGAGGTACTTGCAATTATATGGCGCGTGCGCAATGATTACCAGGGCTTTAGATGACAAGACATTTGTGTGATATCGTGCAGCTCTAATAGGGACTATATTTTTAAAAGCATGTTGAAAATTATTAAATTCTAATTGAAATAATTTGTTTGAAAAATATAAGCGATTAGTTGATTTTACATTTTTTGTTAATCAGGTATTAGCAGGATAAACCGCTTCGAGGTGTGCGGCTATACAAAAACACTCCAGCTTGATTAGTGACATTACACCAAGCTGTCATTGATTCATTTCGTATCTTCACACACCTGGCAAACTTATATTAAGTGGCCAAAAATATTCAATCAGCATACCAATGACATCTTCAACAAGCATGAACCATTAAAAAGAGCTAACAATACAGAAACACAAAATTACGACTTAAAGTATTACGGAAATGCACAAAATGATTCATGGAAAGGTTTTTGATTAGGATGTAGTACAGTAGAAAACAAACATGGAAAATAAATTATATAGCATAAGCTGTTTATCCTTATATCTTGCAAAGTTTTGGAGTTTTTGACCGGTACCCTGCCACATTTTGCACAATAGCCAAACTATGTAAAGACAGATGACAAAAGAGACACATTCTCAATAAACAAATTCAGCCTTCGAGGCTGATCCCCCATCACTGCAATTCTCTTTCTGGGACATCATGTCTACTGAGCATTTTAGTTTGTCACACAGATGAACTAAAAGTTTTCACTCTGCTCTTTTAGATCCCCTAAATCATAAGAACAGGATAAACAAAACGCACGCAGACAAAATCATGTAAAAGAATTCTATGAGGAATCAGAAGATAAATGAAAAACCACTGTACACCTCCCAAAACAAATCACAGCTGGGTATTCAATCAATATTGTTCCACTGCTCAGCCTAAACCGCACAGTAGCAAGTAAAATTTGTATATCCACAACAGCATAATATACAATCTGACTAATTTTCATATTTCCTGGGGAAATCTTCAACAGACTGACAGAGGCTTCAAAAGATCTCCTCACCTCATCCATCACCATCATCTGGACTCTGTCCACTTTGGCCACCCCCTTCTTGATCAGGTCCAGGATCCTACCTGGGGTGGCTATTACCACATGAACTGGCAAAAAAGACAAGGTCAGAAGACTAAACCTGAAAATTAATTCACGTATGAAAGACGACTATAAATCCATTATTCAATGCAGTAGCAACACTAAGCTCAAATGGATATGATGTGCTACTACGTTGAGCATGTACACTAAATAAAGTCACCTGTGTAAAACTATGCAATTCAAAATGGTTACTCCAACTACCTTATGTTGGACTAATTTTACAGTAACAGACTATAAATTGCAATTAAAGATGCTATCAGAGGCCATCTTAAGTTATTAAACGTTAATACAGCACACGTACAAACACTGACACAGCCACATACAAACAGATAGAGTCACACAGGTATATATAAAGAAGCAGATTCCACCATGAAAAAATAGAAGGTAAAGAAGAGATTTAGTCAAGAAGTCTGCAAAACACCCAAGCCAAAACCTACCGGTTTCATCGAGCCTCATGATGTCATCCCTAAGGTTGGTGCCCCCTGTGGTGGCCATGATTTTGACCCCTCCCAGGTGCTTGCTAAGCTGGATGCTGATCTGGCTAACTTGCAGGGCAAGCTCTCGGGTGGGCACCATCACCAGAGCTGAAGGAGAAGGCCAAGGTTAGGCACAACTGTTCCCTGAAGGGCACACGCTGTGTCGACGGCCGGGGAGGTGGAGCGTGTGTGATTACCAAGGGCTCTGTCCATATGTCGGCGCCTTGTACACAAGCCTTCTGGAGGTACAGCATGTGCAGTAACCAGACACGTGAAGAGCAAGTGTCCACATGTAAATATTACAGTAAGCTTGCAGTGCAAACTTAACAGTCTTGCCTGTTTATCATAAAGGTTTGCTGAAAGCATGTAGATGTGAAATCGGAGGGGATGACTGACTCACCCTGTATGTAGTCTTTCTTTAGGTCTATCCTCTCTAGGAGGGGAATGAGGTAGGCGCCACTCTTGCCCGTGCCATTTTTGGCCCGTGCCAGTATGTCCCTGCCCGATAAAGCAATGGGAATGCTCTCCTCCTGAGAAAGACAGAGAGACCACAATCAGATTATATGGCCCAATCGAGGCCTAGCACGAGTACATTTTAAAGTATGCTTAAATATGACAGTTCATGAAGCAACTGAGGATGGCAACCAGCCTACCTGAATTGGGGAAGGCTTCTCCCAACCCATCTCAAATATGCCCATCAGCAGCTCCCGCTTCAGACAGTAATCCTCAAATTCATTGCCCTTTGTTGCTGTCACATCCTGGTGGTGGGGGAGGGGTACGTCAGTACTGATGGGACATATCAGCAGCAAAAACCTTTAGCAGAGCTTACAGCGGTCATGTCTTTCTGAATATGGATGCCAGCCTTTTCCAGTTCTCCATGCACTTGTACCCAGCTGTACACTCTCAACGATGCTCAATGTTAATTGTGTGGCAGCAGAACTACAGTGACTTACAGAGGTTTTAACACGCAGGTCTTTCGGGGGAAGCTGCAGGCACTTCTTCCAATCATCACCAAACCTTAAACGAGTTTAACAGCATTTAAGGTGGGGGGGAGTGATTGGACAGCCATAACAAATGGACAAAAGAGTGAGGACTGAAGAGCCGATGAATGTTTTACAGGAAAACAACATACCTGATGCCACCGCTGGTCTGTGGGACACTAGCTCCTTTTTGAGGTGCACTAGGGTTCTTCCCTGGCTGAGAGCCAACAGCTAGGGGTCCTGAAGAAACAGGGGCAGGCTTGGGCTGCCCCCTCATCTGCCCATTTTGCTTGTTCAGTCCCATGACCACAGTGGCAGGGTTTTCTGTTCTTGCAGTTGCCATTGCCAAGAAAGCTCCGGATTTATTCGAATCACAGGCTTGTCTTCAAAAGGCTCCTTCACTTATTTCAACAGTTTAAAGATCTAAGACTGACAACTGTTCTTTTGAGATTTTATAACTTATTTTTATACAATTCTATATACATACATTAGCCCTTCAAAATAAAGAGCATCTGCCATACAAAAGTTTATATACACAAATACTCTTCCATATGAAGAGAAGTAAGCATTTATGAGAATAAATAAGTTACGTACACGTACACAATATAGAAAATTATATGTAAACGTGTATCATGAAATACAAGTTCTGGGTAAGAACAGCTAAGGCAATTTCAACAGACCAAAGTCTTCCAGAGTTTTGGGGTGTTTCAGTTCAAAAGTCTGCTATCTCTTGTATTTTTCTCCCCACTGAGTCTTCACAAGTACTCTTGGATGTTCTCTATTTAGAATCCTGCACTTAATAGTCCTCAAATTCAATTAAGATGTCTAGTTTAGTCTTATCTTTCTTGCTTTGTAGGTATGTCACCAATAGTATTCCTCCTGAAAACAGTAAATTACAGCGAATGCACCACTTGGGCTATAAGGTGTTAAGTGTCTATGGGGTTCTTTCACAGTGTTCGGCTCCTGCTTTCTGCCTCAGCCAGAAAGGTTGAGGCTACTGTGTCCTGTAGGAGAGCGAGTCTCAGCTTCTGGGCTCCTCTGCGAAACAAGCCAGCAACCCGGTTCTCGGACCTGTCAGGGTGTGGAACATTGTCAGGGCACCATTAACGTGTGAACGGTAGAGACCACGCATGGTCAGCTTTAAAGTACACTGACGCTCCTTCACCTTTAAACCACTAACCGTTTTTCCTTAACACACATACTCGAAGTTTGCAACGCAATACAAATATCACAGAGAATACTCTACACTTTACAAAACCTTACTATAGCCCCTTACTTAAAAATACTCATAAATACGCAACAATATTCCCACAAAGTGCACAAAGATCCTTTACGGCTCCTGCAGGTACTCATCTACGGGACTTTTCGGTATTTCTACAACGAGGTATTCTCATATCGCACTTAAAATTACTTTAATGTTAGCAATGCCTTGCATTAAAAGTGTCGTTGTTTATTGCAGGAAAAGAGCATCTTGAATCTGCTGATGGCAGCTAATTCTCCGGCTCCCACCGGGCACACAGCCCACGTCCCCGACAGCCGAACCCCAAGGCTTTCGGCTGAACGCCCGCGCCTCGTTATTCCGACATTAATAAGTGGATTCCGGTTTAAAATGCGAATAACATGCCACATTTAATTTCAGTAACCTTCACAAAGTGTACAGTGAACGCGTTTTGGGCAGCGCTGTTCGATTAAGCTGCCAACCAACGGTAACAATACCAACTCTTCACCTTACTACAGTCATTGATTCTAAAACTAAATACATGTTTGTAAAAGAAAAAAAAAAGTTAATTCGAGGGAACGAGAACAGATACTAAAACCGTGGCAGCGACCGATCTGCAAACAACTGGACCGCCCGCGACTTTTTCCTCACTGGGCTTGAATGGCAAACATTTAAAAAAATCGATGTCAAGCGGGATGGAACCCTGCAGCTCGGCGCCGCGGGACAGCGCTCACACTCTCCCCGTCAAGCCGACACTACGCGGCGCTGCCTTTCTCCGGCAGCCCGCGTAAGTAACAGCAATCCATGCCGCCGGGAACAAAATGGGGGAGTTGGTCTTTAAGAGGGCGAACCGGCCGCTTTTTCAAATTCAGACTGGCCGTTGGAGGGGCACGCGGCTCAGTTACACGGAGCCCCGCGGTAACGGCAGGCTGGCGCGAGAGAGGCGCGAGTCACACGCTCCGCTTCAAACGTTCAAAAAAGTGCTGCACCAGCCGGAGAAAGGTGAGCCGCGTGCAGCCGATTCGGGCGCGCCGGCGCGCGCAAGCGAGCTGTCAGCCATCGACACGCGCCCAACTTCAACCTGGCCGCCGGAACAACTTTTCCCCACCGAACCGGAGGACGACAACAAAGCAGCAAATCCGTGCTAACGACCCGGCTACCGGGAGCGGGCGATTACTCTCGGATTACTGTACACGACTGATTACAAATTATTAAATAAAAAATACTCGGGAGCCCCGAAAATCAAACATCGGCGACAGCGCTCATACTGGTTGAAACAGTAACTCATCTGCTCAAAGTATAAGTGCTAAGTTTTAACTATAGTGGGTAGCTAGCTGGCTAGCTAACGTTTACGAACACACATTTCGCTGTTGTTGGCATGACCGGACTCTTTAGTTTGTTATACCTTCTCAATCAAGTGAAAAGAGCATGTAGAATCAATTACCTTTTCCTTGCGATCGGGTTTTCTTTAGTCGTTTAAAACAGACTATCCTTCAATGGCTCTATTGCTCTGTTTGATCACTCAGGAAATTCACTACGATCAAGTCGTCTTTCTCTATTGTTGTCTCTTCTATGTGAAATTCGGAAATTCAACATGGCCGTCCTCTTTCTCTCTCGTTCACTGTTTTTTTGCACTCATGTCAATGCGTGACGTCACAAAAGCGCCGGTGCGCGGTGCTGGATGGGTAATGTAGTCCTCTAACTGAAGAACCCATCAGTCGTCGCCGTACGTCTAACGCTCGCATTGTATTGCATAAAAATGTGCCAATATAATAGTTTTTTAAATCACATTTGTTGATTTCTTACATTTTCTCATGAGATTATGCTATATTATTCACCGCTGTATGTTACATTGACGGTCCCTTTTATATGGATATGCTTATTAATCCATCTGTCGATTTTCTATAACAGCTTATCCAATACCGCGTCGCTGGGGTAATTATTCATAAAAAAGGGGGATGCAATTATACGAAAACGGAATAAAACAAATGAACACAGGAATTCGTACATCATGGACTCACAAAACTTCATTTAATTACTATCTCAGTACTGTTTGATTATGTTCCTCGTTTAGCTGCTTGCGTTAGCTCTTGGGCAGTAAGTTGCAACAGACAGGGGTGCCGATAGACATTCTGGGCCCCATTAAAGGATAGCATATTGGACCCTCAACCTAGACCAATCCAATTGCAATGTTCCAAATTCTTTAGGGCCCCTGTCACTAAGGGCCCATGGAATCGTCCTAACCCCCGCAAACTAACGCAAATTGCAATACTGGGTCAATAAGGTATTTTACTCAACAAATCTCTTCATTCGGTTGAATCGCTCATATATTTGTCTTGCTGAGAATAGGAACCTAACAGTTAGTACAGACCGATGTGCATTTGCGTTGTCATTCAGATGAAAAAGCGAGAGGAAACGCTTGAAAACCACGTGACCTGATAGCTGCCAGCACTTTTTTACATTTACGTTTACAGTCAATTGTGCAAAAAGGATGGATGGAATAATAGCATCCAGCACATAGCCTATGTATAGATCTGCTTTTCATGGAATGTCACACTTTAAGAACTGAAGAGGTTCTAAAACCGAAAAGTGTGCATCCATGTCTATTATGAGTATAGGGACAAGATCACAAAATAGGGGACAATAAAATGGAAAATAATGAATAAGATCTTGTATTTAGTGCTGGAACACATTATTATGGAATTTATATACATGTACAGATAAAGAGTAGAAATGAACAACTTTTGCAAGTAAATATTAAACCAACACAGATTATGCTAAAGTGCAGCTCCTAAAAATGCTATTTTTACTTAAAAAAAGAACAACTTAAAAATGTTTGGTACATATAGATTTGCATTGTTGCAGTTTATGAATGCAGAGAATATTACATTATTGGTATACAATGATCATAAAAAAAAGTTATGGCAGGAATATAAAATCATGGTGGATTTCGGCAAATAAATATATTTTCTGCTGTAATTTCAAGGATTCACAGGTGAATTTTCTACTAGCTCTCAATGTTTTCATGTAGAAAGTGCAGTCTTGCCTTTTAGGTTTTAGGCACCCAACTGCTACCAGACTATCCAGTAAGGCAAGAACACAAGTTTCAGGTCTACGTCTGTACCTGTGGTAAATTCAAGTAACAAAGCAGGTATGTCTTAAGAAGACAAGAATTCTTGATGACGAGCTGATTTCTGGTCAGATATGTAAACTGCTCATTAAACTTCTCTAAGATATAAAACACTTTTCTTAGCAGCAGCAGTGATGCCGGGATAATAACTTTCTTCATTTACCTTTGAAGAAGAAACTGCATTTAACTGTTCGTCAGTTTTTAAGACCAAGAGGACACCATTTTATGCAGCTCCCAGTACTCATTTGCTTATATAATACAGTTCATTTGAATGCTCTGGATTTAAAAATAATAACTAGGTACAGTCTTCTGTCTACATCATGCAAGTAATCCATGCAGTTTTTCTTGCGTCTGACAGAGAAAGCTGTGTCTGTGACCCGTTTGGTGTGTGTCAGTGCCTGGGAAGACCTGATAACCACACACAGAGGACACGATGACATCCTTCCTAAAGCACACACCACTGGCAATGACCATCTCAAAGGTCAATTTTAACACCTCATGATGACAATCAGTTATTTGTAATCTTAAAAATCAATGTTGGTAAAGCATTTGTAAAAAAAAAAAACGTAGGTAATAAAACCATTTTGGGAAAATGTTACTTAATGTGGACGGCCAAAAGCTGCTTTACATATTGCCAGTTTGTTAGTATAAATATGATGACATAAGTAACACTTTTACACACGGCTGCCTTCAGTTTTTCACTGCTTTCATGGTTCGCTTGTGCTCTTCTGCTACTGGATTTTTTTTTGCAGTTCGGGCCAGATTCAGGTTGGTCCAGTTTTAGGAAATACAGGCTCAAAGAGTAACAGGGGTGATGAGCAAATGTCAACTTTCACCTTTCCCCCCACTGCTTACGCTGATCGTAGAGGCATCCGATTGGTCACTACTTTGGCTGGAGGGCCGCGATTGGACCGGACGGTAACAGGGTGGCTGGGCGTGATTGGGTTGATGCGAGAAGCCTTGTGGGAGAAGGATGAATGCATTCTCGGGGTAGACAGTTTGTAAAAAGCTGTGATACAGAGAACAGGGAATTATGGGATGCAATGTGCCGTCTCTGAAGTAAGACTGGTATGGGGCACAGTCTGCGGGTAAATGCAGGCCTGGATGGACGTGCGTTCTCGGTGCCATGTCACAAGTCGCTGACATGGAGGATTGCCTGTGCTGCAGGTGCTGCTCTGTGCTTTCTTGCTTCGTCATCGTGGATTGACTATCTGAGTGTTCCTCAACTGACTGAGTGACAGGAGAGTGAAAAGGAGGAGCCTGTGGAGAACCAGCTAGCTGTGTAGGCGTGGCCAGTGGGGAGAGACAGAGGCTCTGGCCTGGAGACTGCACTGGGCTCCCTGGGAGAGAGACAGGTGTGCAAACAAGGTTATAGGTAATAGTTATGGCATGACCCTGTACTGGATAATCCGTATGGAAAATGGATGATTAGCAAATATATAGGGAGATGTTTTTTCATTACTAACACTATCACCACCTGCAGTATAATGGCATGCATTTGTGTGCAGTGTGCATGAACGCATGTTTGTGAAAACGCTTTCTCACCATTGGTGCTATGCGGGCGGGACTGTGGCATGCACCGGGGCGGCGAAAGGGAATCAGAGGGCTCTGCCATTTTCGTATTTTGGCTGCGTGATCCCTTACCACGCAACACATCTGTTACCTGGTGTAAAAAGTGAACATTTTTAAGCCAGTTATGAGGCTGAATGTATACTAAAAATATACCAAAAGGCATGGCACAAAGATGAAGGTGATGTTCAGAATAATTCAGACTGAATTACTGCAAAATTACAAAAATATTATTACTACTACAAGAAGTGAAAGTCTTAAAAAGAAATTTGGAAAATCCTGTGTTACTGAAACGTAACATGCATTTATATATATTAACCACTAGGGGGGAGTGTTTTCAAAGAATGTACAAAATACACATTTGCATAGGTATAAAGTACACCCCCTACTGCCAAACCTCGTCCCACCTTCTTGTTCTTGGCCACCATTAGGGCGGTGTCATTGTGATAGTTCTTCAGGCTGCTGTCAGCTCCGTTCTTCAGCAGCACGCGGACGGCCTCCACCTGCCCCCGGCCGCAGGCACTGTGCAGGGCCGTGTTGCCACTATAGGACTGTATGTTCACATTACTGCCGCTCTGCGTGACGGGGGTGGGTGGGGGGCAAGGAAGGAGGGTAGGGTCAGCAGTGTGCCGGAGGAGAGGCACACGTCAAAGGCAATGGGAAACGGTGATATTACAAGAGTGCCTCCTACTGATATACATTGGTCATAGCATTTAATATACACTGAAATCACGGAAGATGTGGAAAGATGGGCTGGTGAGGAGAAAGTCAGGTATGGAGATGAGGACCCAAAAGAAGACCTGATTCACATAGAAGACCCACCTCAATAAGGACATTGATCATCTCCATGCTGTTATTCTCCACAGCATGAATGAGGGGGCTCCGTCCGCTTTTGAAATCCTGAAGGAACATGGAGGAGGCTCATGGACACGCTGGACAGTCTGACCGCCAAACCTCTCATATAGGTCTTAACATGCACAGTGTCAATGTTTCACGGTTTTGGCCTTAAAGGGCCAGCAGCAGAACAATGACCTGTGCAGTAGCGAATACTCCGGCCTAACCATGCTGTGCAAACAAAATCAACCATCCTCTGCAGGCTGGAGAAGGAAGAGCTAGGGGGCACTTCAGCAGGACATACATTTCTCCAGTTCCTCTATCTGCACAGTGCTGCTGTCTATTTTTAGGCTAAAATATTGCAGACATCAGTAAAGATGTCCACACACTGGGTGAACTCATAACGACCATGAGGTAAAGAGGCAAATGAATGAAGACAAAAGAATGAATGGCATGGCTGTCAGAAACACAGGCAATGTGAGAGGGAGGACTGACCACAGCATTGATGTCGGCCCCGCTGTCCAGGATCATCTTGACAAGCTCCTTGCTTGTGCTCTGGACGGCCAAGTGGAGCGGGGTGAGACCTGCAGTCAAAGACACTGAGTGTCCCACTGGAGCCCAGAAGCAGGTCTGTGTTTCACTGTGACATACCGTTCCTCTGGTACACGGCTCTGCAGTTGTGTTACACGTCATATAGCATTTAGTATGTCATACTATACTGGGAAAGTGGACACTCGCGACTCAGGCCTGCCATTCAGAAGAGAGCCGACTCGCCCCCCTCTGTGTTTTTAGGGGCTTTCTGTACTTAACAAGCAGGAAAGTTTCTTATGTGTCCGAGTATATCAAGCAGCGAGACGGGGTACATTGTCCCTGCACATGTAGCATGAGGTGATTAATCTGGACCATAGTGAGTCGGGATTAAACCGGGTCATACCATGAGGTGATTAATATGGGCTATAGTGAGCCGGGATTAAACCGGGTCATCCCATGAGGTGATTATTCTGGGTCGTAGTGAGCCGGGATTAAACCGGGTCATACCATGAGGTGATTAATCTGGACCGTAGAGAGCCGGGATTAAACCGGGTCATACCATGAGGTGATTAATCTGGACCGTAGAGAGCCGGGATTAAACCGCGTCATACCATGAGGTGATTAATCTAGGCTATAGTGAGCCAGGGTTAAACCGGGTCATACCATGAGGTGATTAATCTGGGTCGTAGTGAGCCAGAATTAAGCCGGGTCATACCATGAGGTGATTAAAATTGACCGTAACATGTAATGATTTATCTTGTCCCACACCGTGCAGTCGTTACGCTGAACCATATTATTAACAAGTTACGGACCTGGGATTTTGAAACCATACACACCGGGGGCAGGCCGGTTATAGATGAGAAGATAAGGCCAGTGCCTGCGGGTTGCCATGTTGGGCTTTAAACTGCAGCACTGCTGTAATGAGTCAGACGGGGCTTTGTTTCTCCGTGCAACCGAAACCCAGAAAAGGGACTCTTCGGAAATGAACTACCAGAAAGTAGTGCTAGCCAGGTGGGGAGGGGGTTACTGTATGGGAGAGCAGAGGGTAGGGACACTACAAAGTACAGGGAAGCCCACTGGCTGGGTGAGGGGAGGTCGGGTGGGATGCAAGCGGCAGGACTTGCCTTCATAGTTGCGAACTTTAAGGCAGGTCTGGGATGCAGGGTGGCGGATGAGCAGAGCCAGGCAGGAGCTGAGGCCGTGCTCACAGCACAGGTGGGCCACGGTCTGGCCGTGCCGGTCCAGCGTGGTGGGGTCAGCCCCAGCGCTGAGCAGGAGCTGCACCAATGGTTCCTGATGGGTAATCACAGCCAGGTGGAGAGGTGTCTGTAAAGGGGAAGGGTGACCCAAAAGGGATATAGAAAGTGAAAAAACAGTGGCTGGCTCATTGTCATGTGTCATCAAGTGTTTTTCACAAACTGTACATGCACGAATTCAGCCTACAACCAAAGAATAACAGTGACTCTATACAGCAAATCGCATCCACCCCAGGTAATTCTTCCTGTGTCACGGGGCCTGAGTCATGGAGCCCCATGCATCGAACCCGCAAATTATCTAACCCCAAACCAAGAGGCAGGAAGACCCTGCAAGCTGCCTAAACAGAGAAGAAAAGCCACAGAGTATGAATGGAAGATGAATTCTGATTGTGTTACTCAGAAACATTCACTGTGAGCATTACAAGATCAATTAAACTATTTGTTTAACCAGGTGCCATCGGTGAGACAGGAGAGTACCTATCGATATATATGCTACTCACTGTTAAGCTAACGAACATGGCCAAGTGGTATTTTGGTTAATTGTTTGGGGATGATGTTAACAATTTTGAGGCAGTATGTCAACAGTAATAGCCTCAGTTTTGAGGCAGTATGTCAACAGTAATAGCCTCAGTTTTGAGGCAGTATGTCAACAATAATAGCCTCAGTTTTGAGGCATTATATTAAGATGTATTTAGCTTTGGATTTGTTCTGCAAATCTAAACCCTAAAACGTGGCTGGTAGTGGGGCAGCCTGGCTGCTTTGCATCTCCAGGGATGGGGGCTCGAATTCAATTCAGTTCAATTCAATTTATTTTTATATAGCTCCTTTCACAATGGAGTCACCCCAAAGTGCTTTACATGATATTGAGAGAGTAATATAAAATAAGGAAAAAGGAATTCCACCCCCATTCTGACTATGCAGTTTGCATGCAGTTATGTGAACCTCTAAACTACACGTAATATAAGTATGTCTGTCAGAGTGTCCCCTGCCCCTTGTTTTTTTGGGACAGGCTCCAAGCTACAGTGGATGTGTGAGCAGACGCGTCGCCAAACAATCGACGCATCGCCACATCCAATTCGACCCTAGCTTTTAGTCATATCCGGAACTTTCTTACAAGTCACTGTCAGCTGGAACCTGCTCTTCAGGTAAATCTCCACACGACTTATGTAACCAAGACAGCGGCGCCAGGGCCACAACACGCCCATCCAAGGTGCCGCCTGCCACGGCGAGAGCACCTGAAAACAGCAGCCTGCCAAACAGCCTCACCAGGCTAACAGAAGACATAAGAGGCAGATAATGCTGCTTACTCAGTATGTGCAAAATAATCTGCAAAGCTCAAGCTGGTACCTTTCTCTTTTCTAGGAGACAGATTGGCGTTTGCCCTGTTTCAACAAAAGTATCTATTCACCTTCTGACGACCGTGCAGGAATATTACCCTTCCCACAAGGTCAGAGTGAAAAGGGCAGAATAAAAAGAAAAATTCCTTCCATGTCACACTAAATATTGTCCTCCTTCCCTTCTTGTGAAATTAACACTCCTATTTCCCTGAATCCACTCTGACTCACTCCTACTCACACATACCGGCACACACACACACTCCAAGTAAATATGAACGCAGGCTGAGAATGCCGCTGTGGGTATTTTCATGGTGAATTCCCTGGAATCTTATGAATCCCAGTACTGTCTCATATTTCAGTCCTGGCAAACCTCATCACAATAAAATGACCTTTTATACAAGGACATGTATCTCTTTGTTAGCATTAGAAAATCCACATTCTTTAACTGTCCTCATAAACAATAAAGTGGTATATGACTGCAAGGACAAGTCAGGACATTTCAGCGATCACAAAGGTCAGCAGCCGCGGAATAAACTCTCAGGAACAAATATACTGCATCCCGTAGGTACCTGTTAATCACTCCATGGCGAGTAAAAAAAAAATGCTGATGTTTCGTAGAGATATGCCTGGGAGAGACCATACGTGAACCAGGAAGGAAGGAAGACAGGCATGCAGGGGAGTTCTGGTGCCTGGGGGAGACAGACTCAGCGGGGGGCAGAGAGGGAAAACCCCATTCCTCTCCCCTGGAGGGCTGTCCTAGGATTTACATTCCAGTATGCCAAACTAAACACTCACACAAAGAAGAAAGTAAAGACCATGGGGGTAAAATCTGCTTACGGAGATGCATATACAGAATTGAGGAAGAAAGAAAGGTGCAAAATGAATGAGCATTATGGACTGGTGGCTGTTTGTAATTTGCACACTGACCTATAACGATCATAACCGTCCCATAACCCTGAAAGGGAGATTATAGGTGCAACAATAGCAGCCAGATGACGCAGAAGCGTTGATAACAATCAGGCAGGAGAGGCCGAGAGAGACAGAGAAAGAGAGAGAGAGATAGAGCGAGAGCAAGGGGGGGGGCACTTTAGCAGCTGAAGGGAAAGTCCCTAATTCTACCCTGCAAAACCTCAGTGAAAGGCGTGCTAGGAAAACAGCACAGAGCCGGGGGGGGGGGGGTCATGTGACTTCCGGGAATGAGGTTCCACTATAACAGTTCACACAACAAGCTTTGAACGCGTAAAAAAAATTACACACACCTAATGTGCATATCCAGGGCCTCATGTTACCATACGTTTACTGAGTATAACATGCAATGCATGCACATATTATTCTCTCTTTGGGGAGGACAAGCTGGGGACACGAGCAGAGGCTCTTTGCGGGGAGGGCAAGCTGAGGACACGAGCAGAGGCTCTTTGCGGGAAGGACACGCTGGGGACACGAGCAGAAGCTCTTTGTGGGGAGGACAAGCTGGGGACACGAGCAGAGGCTCCTTGTGGGGAGGACAAGCTGGGGAAACGAGCAGAGGCTCTTTGCGGGGAGGACAAGCTGGGGACACGAGCAGAGGCTCCTTGCGGGGAGGGCAAGCTGAGGACACGAGCAGAGGCTCTTTGTGGGGAGGACAAGCTGGTGGACACGGGCAGAGGCTCTTTGTGGGGAGGACAAGCTGGGGACACGGGCAGAGGCTCTTTGCATGGAGGACAAGCTGGGGACACAGGCAGAGGCTCATTGCAGGGAGGAGAAGCTGGGGACACGAGCAGAGGCTCTTTGCGGGGAGGACAAGCTGGGGACACAAGCAGAAGCTCTCTGTGGGGAGGACAAGCTGTGGAGACAAGCAGAGGCTCTTTGCGGGGAGGACAAGCTGGGGAGATGAACAAAGGCTCTTTGCAGGGAGGACAAGCTGGGGACACGAGCAGAGACTCTTTGCAGGGAGGACAAGCTGGGGACACGGGCAGAGGCTCTTTGCAGGGAGGACAAGCTAGGTACATGAGCAGAGGCTCGTTGTGGGGAGGACAAGCTGGGGACACGAGCAGAGGCTCCTTGCGGGGAGGACAAGCTGAGGACACGAGCAGAGGCTGTTTTTGGGGAGGATAAGCTGGGGACACGGGCAGAGGCTCTTTTCGGGGAGGACAAGCTGGGGACACGAGCAGAGGCTCTTTGTGGGGAGGAAAAGCTGAGGACACGAGCAGAAGCTCTTGGCGGGGAGGACAAGCTGGGGAC